>LOJH01008075.1:2807-27296 GCA_001685095.1 Ellobius talpinus | reverse complement strand
TTTAATAACAATAAAAAAGTGCCTGAAATAAAAAAAATAAAAAAAAAATAAAAAAAAATAAATACAAATAAGTTTGAAAATTTTAAAAAGACTCCTGGAAGGAATAGCCCATATGCTTCGTTTAGGAGTGTTTGGGGAAGCCATGCTCTTTCATATAAGAGTTGTAAATATAAAACTATGGCTGTAATAAAGGATAAAAGGCCTCTTCAAGTGACATAGATTTATTATACAACTGAGAAAGTCAGGTGGAATGAAACATTAGAATTAGTGAGAGAGAGAAATGGAATTATTACAGTTGCAAAAGAAAACAACCAGTTGGTTTAAGGAAATGCTGTATAGGAAGGACTGAAATTACTGTTTATCACATAGAACAAAACAAACATGTCAAGAACTGTGAACAGAGGTGAAGAGTGGTCAATGCTGAGTTGCCCTATCATACCTTACCAAGAACTTACTATAGCTACAGTCAGGAGCTTCTAGATCAAGAAAAGGCAGCCAGGCTGTCATAAGTCCTCTGGAGATTTATTTTTAATTTTAAGTTGTGTGTGTGTGTGTGTGTGTGTGTGTGTGTGTTTGTGTATGTGTGTATGGGGGAAATATGTGCATATGAGTGCCAGTGCCCACAGAATCTAGAAGAATTGGCACCCATACAGCTGGAGTACTAGGTGGTTGGGAGCCACCTGACATAGGTGCAGGGAGCTGAACTCAGACCTTCCAAAAGAGTTGCAAGTGCTCTTCGTTGAAGGAGGCCACTTGTTGGTTCCTGGCTGCTCAGCCCCGGAATAATCACACCAAAACTATATTATTTAAAACACTGCTTGGCCCATTAGTTCTAGCTTCTTATTGGCTAACTCTTACATATTAATTTAACCCATTTCTATTAATCTTTGCATCACCACGAGGTCATGGCCTACCAGCAAAGTTTCAGCACATCTGTCTCTGNGCTTCTTATTGGCTAACTCTTACATATTAATTTAACCCATTTCTATTAATCTTTGCATCACCACGAGGTCATGGCCTACCAGCAAAGTTTCAGCACATCTGTCTCTGGCAGCGGCTCCCTGACTTCCCCCTGACTCTGCCTCCTTTCTCCCAGCATTCAGTTTAGTTTTTCCCTGCCTACCTAAGTTCTGTCCTATCAACAGGCCAGGGCAGTTTCTTTATTCACCAGTGGTATTCACAGCATACAGAAGGAATCCCACATCAGCTCTTAACCACTGAGCACCCCCTCAACCCTTGTAATACGTTTTTAGTCTTACAGATTTAAGACTGTTCTAGGGCTGGGGAGATAGGTTAATTGCATAAACAGGAGATAAGTTAAATCTCTAGATTCCACATTTTACAATCTAGGAAGGCAAAGATGGGCCAGCCAGGCAAGCATACTTGATGTTGCTGACTAGTGAAGCTGTCTCAACAAATAAGGTAGGCAGTGCCTGAGCAGTGGCACCTGACCTTGTCCTTGTCCACTGGCTTCCAGATACACACACATATGTAAGTGGGGAGGGAGGGAAAGAAGGAGGTGGATGGAGATGCAGACAGAGAGACAAAGATAGAGAGAGGGGAAGAGGGGAAGACAGGTGTGTGTGTGTGTGTGTGTGTGTGTGTAGAGAGAGAGAGAGAAGTGTGTGTGTGTGTGTAGAGAAAGAAAGTATACCGGTTATAAATGAGACACAGTGTAACCACAGGGGCATACAGTTCATGTTGAGAACGTTCTGGAACAGTCATGTCACTGTTTGGAAAGAATAAGACACTGTCCTTACCTGACAGCATCTCGTGATATAAATCCCGTACGGACTGACAAGGTAAGCGTGCAGAACAACAATCACAACATTATTAAACTCGAAGAAACAAAAGCAGCTATTTAATTGCTCTCTGGTGGAAAGAAGTTTTCTGGTTGTAAAATTAATGAAGGAAATAGCAAAGGAAAAGGAAGACTGGCTTGCCTTGATAAACATTTGAAAGTTATGAACATAACAATATCGCAAATTAAAATGAAAGCAACACCTATCATCTAGAGCAAATCTAGATGTCTTTAATATATTAATTTGACATAAATTCAACAAACTTCATGACAGGCAGCTTACCTTGGAATATGAAGACCCAATTCACATAATAGAAAATACCATATGTTAATAAATATAGAAGTGAAAATTTAGTGTCATACACAAGCACTGAGGTGACAGAAGAGAATATTTTGTGTCAAATACCTGCAAAGGCAGAACTGTTCAGCCTATAAAAGGTAGTGACAGCCTTCTATGCTACTAGGAAATGTGGCTTGTTCACAGGCTGTTTTAGTGTTCTTATTGCTGTGATGAAACACCATGGCCCAAAGCAACTTGGGGTGAGAGGTTTTATTCTACTCCCACTTTTGTGCGACAGTTTATTGGAAGCAGGGCAGGAACTCAGACAGGAGCTTGAGTCCTCCTCTTCCTGGAAGCAGGAGCTGATAGCAAAGAAGTGCAGCTTGCTCACTGTGGCTTGCTTATTGAACTCATGACCAGACCACCAGTCAAGGGATGGTGCTACCCAAACTGGGCAGGAGCCTCCCACATCCGTCACTAATTGAAGAAAATGTCTTACAGGCTTGCCTACAGCCCAGTCTTCAGAATACATTTTCTCAGTTTGGGTTTCCCTCCTCTCAGATGGCTTTATGCTGTGTCGGTTGCCAGCATACAGGCAAAGTGAAGGTTCTGAGAAAGCTCTGGGCTTTCAGTTGTTAGAACTACTTCTCAGTATTGGGCTCCATGCTCAGAAACACTCCCATGCTTTAAAATAGGAGAAAGCAGAATGCAGTGGCATGTGTCTGTAATCCCAAGACTAGAGAGGCAGGCACAAAATGGCACGCTGGCAGCCAGCTCAACCAGATCAGTGTGCTCCAGGCCCAGTGAGAGATCCTGTCTCAAAATGTCATATAGAGAGTGATCTAGAAAATCCCTAACATCAACCTCTGGCTTCCACATACATTCACACACACACACACACACACACACACACACACACACATTTTTATTTAAATACAGCATTTACAGTATTATCTTTAAAGACTTTTTTTTACCTGTGCTCACACATGTTGATGTGGTGCCCATGGAGGCAGAAGAGGATGCCCTGGAGCTGGAGTTACAGGTATCTGCGAGGCACCTGATATGGGTGCTGGGAACTGAACTTAGTTCCTCTGCAAGAGCAATTACTCTTTCCTGCTAAACCATCTCTATAGCCCCTAAATCATTATTTTTCAGTGAAAAATAAGTTAAATAATGTGCAAAATAGCCCATGACATAATCTTGTGCATTCCTGCCATCAAATCATTTCAATAGTGAAGGGAAATATGCACTCTATGCTAAAGTAAAAGAAAGCATCCACAAATTAACTGCGATGTTCAATATGTGCTACTCTCCTGTGTGACATTGTCACCAATGGCCATCTCCTGATGGTGCGATTTTAAGCAATTTTTGGCTTATTAATTTTGTGTATTCCTTTAGGTTTCCTAGAACATACCAATTTTAAATCCCCAGCCTTCTTCCCCAGGCGTCTCTGCCTGTCATGTTATTCTCTAAACCCTCCAAAGGCAAGACGTATTTGCATGTATGTCTGTAGACCCTGTTCACATGTGCTTCTCTTGTCCAAGAGATGAGAATGTCTAATGTATTTATCATCATGAAAACATTGTGAAGAGAAATTGAGATAAATGGAAACATGACTTGAAAGAAAAAAAGCAATAAAAATGTATGTGTTGAGGCTTGTCAACTTGTATTTATCAAGCCAAAAGATTTTATAATTTCAGTGATTGTCAGAACTGGGTCTTTGTCTTGGACTAAATAGCATATTTAAAAAACTATCATATATATTAATATATGTATATAGGTGATAGTATATATATATGTATATATAGTGCATATATATAGTATGTATGTCTGTGTCAGTCTCTAAAATTGTGTTCTCCTACAGAATATTTCACAGTGTTCAAAATACTTTTTGTGTTGTCCAGTGTGCTAATTAGCCCAAACATGGCTATTTAGCATTTGAAATGTGGCTGGCAGATGAGAAACTGAGTTTTGGGGTCTAATAACTCAATGTCTAAGTAGTCACACACTCCCAGTAATGTAGGAGACCACTTGTTTGTTTCCTGACTTCCCAGACTACAGAAATAATCACACAGAAACTATTAATTAAATCACTGCTTGACCCACTAGCTCTAGCTTCTTATTGGCTAACTCTTACATCTTAATTTAACCCATTTCTGTTATTCTGTGTATCACCACATGGCTGTGGCTTACTGGGTAAAGTTCTGTCTGGCATCTGCTCTGATGGGGCTACATGGCTTCCCCCTGACTCTGCCTCCTTTCTCCCAGCATTCAGTTTAGTTTTCCCTGCCTAGCTAAGTTCTGCCCTGCTATAGGTCCAAAGCAGTCCTTTGTTAACCAATGGTATTTGCAGCATGCAGAGGGGAATCCAACATCACAGTAGCTAGAGCTCTATCACACAGCATCACTTGTAACAGGACATGGTTTGCAGGGTCTCCCCATTATCCTACTAGTCAATACCAGCAGACTTGCTTTTCTTTTTAACTCTGTTTTATAGATTAGTCAACTAAGTTACGGAGGGCATGTGAGCTACCCAGGTGCTTGTGTATGCATCTTGAAACTACAATATAAACATACTTCGAGGAATGCTCCCCTGTCTGTCACTCCCTCTACCTTCTGTTCATAACACCAAGTGACACACAACAACAAGGTCTAAAAGTGATCAGGACCAGCACAGCAGCATGTCTGTACTTCATGAAGCCCTCCACTTTGAATGCAAGCACCCTCTGCAGGACTGTCACCATCCCAGGAAAGAAACTTCTCAATAGTACTTCAGGATGAGAAAAATGATTCAGCAGTTAATAGAGCTTGACAAGCAAGCTTAAGGACTGGAGTTCAGATCCCTAGGATCCACAGTAAATGCTGGGCAGGAGTGGCAAATGCATGTAATTAAATTGCTTGGAAGACAAAGATAGACGATCCGTGGAGCAAACTGGTAAGGCAGACTGGCCATATCAGCAAGTTCTAGGTTTGATTGACAGACCCTGCCTCAATGACTAAGGTGGAAGAGAGAGGGGAAGGTTCTTGATATTACTTTAGGCCTTCACATGCACACACACACACACACACATACAGATATTCATACACTCCACACACATGTGCACAAGAAAACGAAAGGTATCAGGCAGAGACTCTGGCCACTGCTGTGTTACACCAGACTCCCTCCAGAGTCAAGCCTTGATCTGCCCATTCTTTCACAGCCCCATGCTGCACGCCTGCGAGCAAGAAGGCAAGTGCATGGCGGATATTTGAAGCCCTTGGGCCGTGCTGAATGTACTCTACAGGGTGTGACAAATGAGTTTGTGTAGGTCAATACACCTTTCTGTGAAGGACTAATAGGTTTATGTGAATAGCACGCAACACGAGACAAGCCAGTATTCTTGTTTCCTGTCAGTGTTTTTAAAGTTCACTGCCATAACTCTGTTACCCTTGACCTTTATTTGTGATACCTACCACGGATCAGCCTCATTCACTGAGTTCTAACTGGACACTCCTCAGAGCCTCCCTCATTTCCCTTTCTCTCCACGTCTCATAAACGCCTCCTTTCTACATCTACTCACTTGGATTCTTTCTTTCTTTTAAGCAATGCTATGATTGCTCTTTGCATAGTGTTTGGCTTTCTCGAATTTAAGAATATTTCATCTCAGGGCATGTAAATACATGTTAGAATAAATATTTGTCCTTTTTGCCATGGCACTTAAGAATCAGTAATATTATCAGGTTATTTTCAATAATAATTGCTTATACATTGATTTATAGTGAAAAAATCCAGCATGTTCAGAATTCTTGAAATCAGAGAATGCTCCAAGTCAACAGCCTCAAACTGGTAGGAAATGAGAACCTCTCATGTTTAGAAGCCAATTGCAGGACAACCAGAAGTTTGGCTAAGCCTCTTGAAGCTGGAGTGTGATGGAATAACACTACAACATTTGAACCTGCAACCAGCTCTCCACCCCAGACACATACTTCTTCTATTCAGTAGATACACGAAACAACTCAGCTCATACAAAGGAATTCTGAACACAGCATCAGCTTGATTGTTTCCAGTTTTTCCGTGTGTGTGTGTGTGTGTGTGTGTGTGTGTGTGTGTGTGTTCATAGGTGGGGGGTATGCAGGACAGAAGTCAACCTTGAGCATTGTTGGTCAGACACTGTCCACTAGTTTTTTTTAAGACAGGGTATCACAGTGTTCTGGAGCTCACCAAGTAAACTAGGCTGACGGGACAGTGAACCCTAGGGGTCCATTTGCTTCTACATCCTCAGTGCTAGGAGTCTGAGTACATGCCACCATACCTGGCTTTTACATGGATGCTGAGGATCTGAACTCAGACCCTTGTGTGGGTGGCAAGGACTTATTGGCCGAGCCAGTTGCATTGTGCTTATATTTGTTGTAGTATATGTGTGTGTGCTTGCCTATGCCAGCATGATCAGCTGTGCATATGCGTGCATCTGCCGAGGCCAAGAGTTGATTTCTAGTGTCTTCCTTTATCACTCTCCACCTTATGTTTTGAGGGAGCTTATCATTTAGCCAGGAGCTAGCCATTTGGCTAAGTTGGCTGGCCATCAAGGCCCATAGATATTGCTCTCTATGTTCTTCTCCCAGTTCTGTCCTTACAGGTGTATGCCACCTCACCTGGCCCCTACAAGTGTGCTCAGAATCTGAATTCATATCTTCATACTTGTACAGCAGGCACTTTACCCACTGAGCCATCCCAAGCTCTGAAACCTCATTTTTTAAAAGGCAGTAATTCTGGGATAGCTTTAAATTCTCTGTAGAGCTGTTGTATTTTTAAATGAGAGATTGTATTATTTTCCCATACTAAATATGTTCTACAAGCAAAAAGAAAATCTATTTTATATAACATGATTATCTGATGTATTTCCACTCAGGGACAAAACATTTAAACAGGCTCACATTTGTAAGTAGGAGATTGCTAATTAGCATCCAATGTGAGACTCTGTAATGGAGTTCAACCTCAATGTGAACAGTGTTTCCTGGGGTTACTGAGACAGTTCACATGGGTGAGATGTTAGCCTGCCATCACACCGCCGCAGCTGTCTGATTCATTATGAAGGTGTGAACTTGGCCGCATCTTTGAGACGGCATTCCCTCTAGAGCAGTTGACTAGATAATAGTTCTGCCCTGGTTCCTAATCGGAACTCAGGAGGTATGAGACCCGAGTCTGCCACTTAGTGCATCAAAGGAATGTGCTCTGAGAGGAGTGACACTTCTCGTAATTGGACACAAATTCTACCATATGCTAGGATAAAATCGCAATCCACTTCATGGATCTTGAGAAATGGCTCCGTGGTTAGGAGTGTGTATAGCTCCTGCGGAGGACCCAGATCCATTCCTCAGTACCCCTATGGCAGTTCTTGCCTGTCTATAACTCCAGCTCACGGAGACCTGATATGTCTGGCCTCCATGTCCCCCTACACACACATATGCACATAAACTCAGCCAGGCGGACATCCATACACAAGAAGAAAAGAAAGAAAGAAACATTTTTTAAAAATCTACATCATCTAAACCTATAAGGATTAGTGATCACTCCCCAAAGATCAATGTAGTAGCCAGCCATTTTTGAGTATGTAGATGTATGTGTGTATATTCATGTGTGTGCCAGTGCACATGTGCATGTAAGTACAAGTGCACATGCGTGAATGTGCATGTGGAGGTCAGAGGACAACCATGGCTGTCAGTCCTTAATCATCATCCATGTTTTTTTGAGATAGGGTCTCACAGTGACCTGTAACTCACCAGGAAGGCTAGGCTGGTTGCCTCAGCGAGTCCCAGGGGTCCACCTGTTTCTGCTTTCAAGGTGTTAGCATCATAAGATTTCTACCATGCCCACCTTATAGGGCCTTTAGGATCAAGCTCAGGTCCTTGTACTATCCCAGCCACAGGGCAGCTTTCGACCTATTTACTTTGCAACCGCTGTCACTATCTAGAAAGTTCAAGCTCAAAAACCAAGCAAACAAGTAAACAACAAAGGCAAGAAAACTTCATGTTTTATGTTTACAATTTTGTGTGGCAACATTCATTGCTGTCCAGGGGTACCTGTCATTCACAGGCTACATATAGGTAGAAGGGGAGAAACTCCAAAAGTAGAGATCTGGTTTTCTCCTTTCTCTGATGGCAGCCAGATCTCCTCCTGCTTTGTTATATGCATAACTAATGCCAAGTAAAATACAGAGGCTAGGGAGATAGTATACTCAGAAAACTGCTTGCCGTGGAAGCATGGAGACGTGAAAAAGCCAAGCATGTGTCCATTATCCTAGGACTGTGGAGTTGGAGAGAGGAGGATCCCCATAATTCAATGACCAGACAGCTAGCCAAATTGGTGAGCTCTGGGTTCACTGAGAGACTGTGTCTCAGAAAAAGTGGATAGGACCAAAGAAGACACTTGAAGTTGACCTTTGGCCTCCATACATATGCCCACATAAATGCACACACATACACAAATGCACATACATACATGCACAGAGACATATGCACAGATAGAATGTCTGTTGGATCATCATTATTTGTCTATAGCCCTTTTCATCTACAAAAGTATATGGTCATGCTTGATTCCCCAGTTCTTATAAATAAGAGTTCATAAATGTATTGAAGTTTAAGGTGTTATGCAATTTATGATGACATTGACATCTATGCATTATAGAAATAGATGAATGTTTAAGTGAATATGCATGAAACCCTCCCAGAATACATTGTCATAGCATCTAGACTATTTGGTATCATTATGAGGTAAGGGGTATACTGCTGGCAGTATTGTGGCATCGTGTTATCTCATCCTGGGGATACATGAGCAATTCTCTCTTCACCTCAGATAGGACACCAATGACATACCAAAGATTCCACCTAATTCTGATTTGATGAACCAATGAATTATTTTTAATAGACTATGACCAAGGGTTGCCTATAGGAGCATAGGTACCCCCAAACAGCAGTATCACTTCAACTACCTACCCTCTCATAGGTGATGATTTTATAGAATCTGCATTATATATTCCAGTTTTCAGTCAGTTTCCTGCTTCCTATATACTTGAGCATTCCCCAAGATCACTCGAAGCTGGAGGAGGGCAGGAGAGAGTAATAGCTGGACTTTAGGTGAGGGTCAGTGAACCTCACTTTCTCTGTCTACTGGACAGAGATGATAACATAATTCCATTGTCATTACCATAGTCCCATCTCTGTAATGTTCTGCTTAGATTAATTAGTTACCATGGCTACAGGGCCAAGGGACTCTCTACTCTAAAGTGGAGGTAGGATGGTCATGTTATGCCATACAACACATGACTAGGGACCAGGGCTGCTAGTTTACAATCAACAGCTCACAGCATAGCTTTCCAAAAATAATGATCCAACCTGAAATGTCAGTACTACTGAGGTCAAGAAGCCCTGGTGTAGACGTGTGTATACCTCTGTTAAATGTAGATACTAAACATAAACCCACTCATTATACAGAAGGGCTCCTCATGTTTAATTTGTTCTCAGAAGATCAACAAGACATTGTTTTCCCAGCCATCTGTTGAGGCAGAAATAAGCTTTTCTCTTCTCTGCCTGGCATTTCAGCTACGTTTGTCTTAATGAGACTTCACTATGGTTTGGGGATTCTCCTCTCTGCTCAACAGATTGCCCTCAAGTCTGCTTGAGATAACTGAGCTCAGCTCATGGATTTGAGTGGAAGTTAGCTTAACCCTTTGACTGACTCAAACAATGGAACAAGCATGCAGTATATCCGCTCAGCACTTTGTAAAGCAGATAACTAGAAAACTGGTTGAAATATGATTCTCTTTATCAGTTCAGAATCTATTACTGTTTACCACTGGGCAATTGCTGTATAAATTCATGAAAACCTAAAATACTGTGTATAGTGACTCTCTGTCTTCTCTCTCTCTCTCTCTCTCTCTCTCTCTCTCTCTCTCTGTACATGTGTGGTGTCTGGGTCTGCATCTGTATGTGTAGGCCATGCATCTGTGTTCAAGCATGCATGTATGTATGGAGACCAGAGGACAGTTTCCATTGTCATCCTTCAGAAGCTACCCATCTATTTATTTTTTTATTTTCATGCATGCATATAGTATATTTTGATCAACTCTACCCTCCTCTGTCCCCTCCACCTCTTCCCATATCCTCCCAACCACCTTTCCACCTCAACTTCTTCTAAAACCTGTTGCATCTACTTAGTGTTGCCAATATGTTGTCAGGTATAGGGATGTTTTATGCAGACTTGGTAGCTTCTCAGGGGCCATCCCTGGTGAAAACTGATTTTCTGCCCAGCAACCAGCAATTGCTAACAGGTCCTTAGCTGGGAGTAGAACACTGTGACTCCCTCCTTGATCACTGCTGGGGTTTTGGCTATCTTAATGTGCTGGTCTTGTTCATGTGGGCACAGTTACTGTGAGTTTGTGTGTACAATGCCCTGTCATGTTCTGAAAATACTGTTTTACAACAGACCTCCACAATCTGATCCTTAAAGTCTTTCTGTCCCTTCTTCTGTGATGATGCCTGAGGTTTGGAGATAGAGAGGGTGATAGAAATACTCCATTTTGACCTGAGCAGGCCAAAGTCTCTTCTCTGCACATTGACCAACTGTCTGTATTAATATCTAACTGCTCCAAAAACAAGCTTCTTGGGTGAGGACTGAGAGTTATACTAACTAAGAGTGTAAAGATAAGATCTTGGGGGAACATTAATATATGTTTCTTTAGCAGAATTGTAGTCGTAAGTTCTTCCCTAGGTCTTATAGAATACCTAGCCATGGGTTCTTAGATCAGCTAACAGTACCAGAAATGAGCTCTGCCTTGTGATGTGAGCCTTAAATCCAATCAGAAAGTGATTGGTTGTTTTATAACACTTGGGCCACTATTGCACCAGTGGGCATATGTTGCCAGGCCACATTGTTGTAGTGTGACATAGTCACAGCAGTTGTGAGACTTCTGATTACTTCTCTCCCCTAGTAATGTGACTAGTGCCTCCCAGCACTATCAGAGTTCATTAGTAGAATTGAAGCTTCCAGGTCAGTACCACCTTGTTTTGCACATGTGTGTGATATCTTCAGCAACAGGGCCTCACCATCAAATCCTGAAGGGTGAAAGAGCAGTGGAAATAATCTGTAATATTTAATGGGGTCTGTATGGTAGTCCACTGACCAACAACTCAAAAAGAGGTAACTTGCCCCCTCCCGCACCAGGGTTTTTAGTTTGTTATCCTGTGGTGTCCAGTAGGAGTATTGTCTCCTCATTATAAGGTAACTTCACTTAAACTCCTTCTGTATGTGTACATGCATGTATTTTAGGAAGCTTCTATAAGAGTTTTCCATATGGCCTTTTCAGGGGTCTTTAGTGTTAGTAATTCCTCCCTATAACCCCTCATCTGCTTTCATCTCGTTTATTAAGACAGGGTCTCTCACTGAGCCTGGGTTTTTGCCAATTTTGCCTAAGGTGGATGTCTAGGAATCCCCAGAGACACCTCTGTCTCCACATCCTCAGTAATAGGATTATAAGCATACACCGCTACAACAGGATTTTTACATGGGCTCTAAGATTCAAACCGGCTCTTCATGCTTGAACAACAAGCACTTTTTACAACTGTGCTACCTACCCAGACAACCAGATACCTGGTACTAGTGGCTGGAAAATATTTGGGATATGCAGTGGTCTTAGAGTAAGTACAAAACTATCTGAGCTATACCTCAGTGGTAAAGCAGTTACCTACCGTACACAGGGTCCTGGATTTCATCCTTAGCACCAAATATTTGGGTGGGAGGGAGGATGACATTTTGGAACATCATCTATCTGGTTTGTCAGAAATTAGTCATTTACTGGGTGAGGTCAGTCAATCTTGCAGAATGCTCTATTCTTCCTTATGTGTCTGATACTATGACTGAGCCAATATCAGACAAGTATCTGATATCTATCAGAACTGACCTCCCTGTAACAGTTTCCCTTTAATATGGACCAGGAGTCTTTGTGGGGCACACTCAGCTTTGCCATCTGTGAGCTGACCACGATTTCTTACCGTCCTAAGACTTCCCAACCTGTATCCATTGGGGTGGCTGCTATTCTGGCTTGAGATGTCCAAGTGCACTAGGAGTATTGGAAGCAGTCATAGAACTGGTCAAAGTACAGATGGAGGATCTGTCTCCAAGCTTGGAAGGTTTCCTAGGTATTCATCTCCGTGATGGGTATTTAACAGACTTGATCCCTCCTCTGACCTCCTGGTTATAACCGTTCAATCCAGGGTTATTCTCAGACAGCATCTTGTCCCAGTCATCGAAGCTTGATAAATAAGAAGATTGAGTAGAGTAATTTAGGAAAGACTATCAGCATAAATTCAAAGTTGCATTTGTCTAGATGTAGCTTGGAATAACATACAAATTTCATATATGTCTTTGAGTCTTCTAAACTTCAAATACAAGAAGGAACTGGAGAAAGAAAATTAAACAATTATAATAATAAAAAAAACCCTAAAGCCAAAACACCGTGACTTGGGCAGGGCATACAGTCAGCAATAGCTAGCAGCTAGCTGTTACTATGTTTTCATGGCTGCTTTGTCCCACACAACAAACCTGGGAAATGTTTTTGAACTACTAAAATATCATTGAAATGTTCTTTGTCTTATCAAACTATTCTTGGCTGAGATGTCATTTGTGTGCACTCTGACTCAGTGTCATCTTGGTAGAACTGTGTGTAATTCAGAATGAAAGCTCCGTAATATAACTGCTGACAACCAGCCTCCCTGCCTACTTGTTTGTTGTTGCACCTGCACAGAGCTGTGCACTGAGGTTTTTGTTCTTCTTTGATCTAACTCTCAGTGAAGAATTTCGTCACCCTTCCCCTCAACCCTATCATCTCAGGGTCCAAACTGTTCCAGAGTACCTGCCACCTTCCACCCACTCACCACGCAAAGGTGTTCAAAGCTAGAATAAATGAGAAGTACAGGCATGCCTTATACAGATATTAACTCTGCATTCCCAGAGATTTGCCACACCATGCCTGCTGCCTACAAAATTCATTTTTAGAGAAGCAGGCATCACCCACCCCTAGCTCTTGCACACCTAAACCCAAAGTGTAGGTTGTGGCAGAAGATTCATTGCACTATGCTCTCATCGTAGTCAAACGTTTGAAAGTGTAGGACACTAAGACATTTACTCTCTGGCTTGGAGTACTGATTTCATTATAACCGTTTGGCGTCAAGAAAGCCAGTGAACCTTTCTGAGCCTCAGATAGCTCATGCATTAAATGGGGACAACATCAGTTACCCCATTTTTAGTTTGTTGGGAGTAGTAAGATAGCAAAGGTGTATGATCACTGCTGAGCACGGAGAATGTCAAGCAGTACTCAGATGTCCTTGGTGTTTGTCAGCCATGATTCTCACCTCTATCATCATTTCCTGTTGTTCACATATGCCTCTCTCAGGTGCAACTAATCCCATGGCCCTGGCTTCAGTGACATTTGCATTTTCAGCTGCTGACCTGATAGCTGATAGAGGTTACTGCTATGTTTCAAATGCGAAAAACTGAACTAATGATTTCTTCAAAGATTCAGTTTGAGGTGTGTGACAGCAGTTCCTCTGTTGTGGCCACATCATATGTAGGTGTTTGTTTTTATTTAAATCCCAGGGAAGAAATTTGGGGATAGCAAAAAGCAGGCCGATGGAGAGAATTTTCAGTGTGGCTTTGGCTTCAGCTGGAGCCATGGAGACTAAATTGCACTCTCTATAACATTTCTTGAAAGAAACTGGAAAGCATTGCTTGTCTGTGAACCCCTTGGCTACTGTTTCTTGAAGTGGGGAGCTAGACAGAGGGCAGGCTTCTAATGACCCACATTGTCCATCTACTGTGCCATATAATCAGATTAAATTACAAATTCTATACAGTTTAATCTATCCCATTTTGAATGTAGATCCCTAAGCTATGGGTCAGTATTCTTTTCTCAGTAGAATAGGCAGTGTTCCATGAAGGCATAGGAAACCCTAAACAATATAATTTCATGAAAACTTGTGAACATTGGAAAGACCAAAGGTTACTGTCAGTGCAAGCATCTGCAGGCATTGTGTGAGCGCTGGGCAACTCGTGTATATTGTGATTTTCTCTTCTCTGGAAGAATGGGGAAGAGGGACATACTAAGCAACTAAACAATATGCTTTTCTTTCAAAAAAAAAAAAACCAACCATTACCAGAGTTCCTTTCTAACTTCCTGTGCTCTCCATTTCTACTAAAGACTTTGTCACCTTCTCTGAGACTCATAATGTCAACTTCATGCCATTCTTGGTTCTCAGCCCCCCTCAAATCACTGCTATGGCTAAATGCTGAAGGATCTGTTGTGATGTCTCTTATATCTGTCTTCCTTTCCTCAGCTCTTGTATTTAATTCAGGAATGTTTTGACTTTGATAGGACCACTGAAACAGCAATCTTCTATCCCCTGATTGTCCTCTTTTGTGTCTGGTACTAGTGTAAATTACTACAGGTGCTCATTTGATCCTGTGCCTGTGATAGCATCTTGCTTCATCCATCTTCATCTCCAACAGGTCTCTCCTTTGCACATACACTCTTATAATGACCCTTCCAGAACATTCCCTGGGCCTCTGTAAAGCTCTGTTAAATTATTTTCTTTCTTTTTTCTTTAAAATGAGCTAACAACAAGTATGTATTCCTCCCTGCTTCTTAGATTCAAATTACATTTATTTATTTATGTGTGTTTGGGGGGTAAGGGGGTATATGCATGAATGGGTAAGTGTGGGTGCAGACATGCCACATCATGCAATCATGTACCAGTCAGAGAACAACTATTTAAGCTGGTTTTCTCCTTCTATCATGTGGGTCCCAGGTTTGAGGGGACCCCACTTCAAGCAGTGGTCACCATGGGGTTCATGGACAAGCAGTACTTTCCAATTTCTTTCAAGGACATAGCTTGACAGGGACCTGTCATGGGAGTGCAGTTTAGTTCTACAGGCTTGATGGCATGTGTCTTTGCTCACTGAGCCACTGTTCTGATTTGCTTTCTGTTTTTCTGATAAAAAACCATGACCAAAAGCAAGTTGGCAAAGGAAAAGGTTTAGTTCAGCTTTCAGTCTATTGGCTGGCTTGCTCCCTCTGGCTCTTCCTCAGCCAGCTTTCTTGTAGAGACCCAGACCACCAGCCCAGGAGGTGGCACTGTCCACAATATGCTGAGCCCTCCTCCATTCCTTAGCAACCAAGAAATACTCCCACATACCCTCTGGCCAATTGCATGCAGGAAATTCTTCCATTGAGACAGCCTCTTCCTAGGTGAGTGTAGTTAGTACAGAGCTGACAATAAAAACTATCCAGTGTAAGCATTTGCCAGCCCCATCCTGAGACTTCTTAGTGAGTGTGTGTGCATAAGAAACCTACTTATAGAAGAGTACTTAAAATGTACATTTAAAGTCAAAATGACAGAGCAAAAAAAAAACTGAATATGTGCCACCAGGTCAGCAAATGAAACAGAGTGGCCCAGAAATCTCCAGGGACTCATTTCTTATCCCATCTTCCTTTCAAGCCATTAGATGTAATTATTAACATCATGAGAACTCACCCAGGGGCAGAATATACTCACAGCTTGTGTTATGCTGTATGTTGATGTGTTTGTTTTCAAAGAATTGTCACCCTCTGAAGTGTTGGTGTCTGATTGAAAAGCAGAGCCTATACCCGGCTCAAGGAACAGCACCTGGTGGAGAGGTGGCTGTTGGTAGGTGACCAGGTGACTGGAGAGCTGACTGTTTGCATAGGTGAATGTTTGATACCTACAGTTTGGAGAGAACTGTGAGTTCCATAGTGTTCTTTTTCTCCACTTTATGAGATGTGGAAAGTATGGTCACAAGTCTTAGGGCTTATAAGAAAGATGGCTTTATGAGATTTGAAGGTGAAATGAAAAGCTTTGTCTGTCCCAGATGATCCCCATAGCTTGGCAAAACTGCCCAGTTGCTAGGATCTAAAATACTGTGATTAAACACTGACTTCCTGCCTCTTCATATGCAAATCTACCTAGGACATCATTCATTTGCATCCAAATATAGACACACTGGTAAGTACTTCAAAGGTCACCACCAGGGGCTCCAACCTTTTGACAACAAGTTCCAATGAAGCAGGAAAGTCCCAGTTAGAAAACAAATAAGCAGAATAGCACTGGAGAGATGGCTCAGTAGTTAAAAGCAATTGCTCCTATTACAGAGGACCTGAGTTTGTTTCCCCGGCACCCAAATCATTTAACTCACAACTTCCTGTAGCTCTGGATCAGGGGATATCCAGGGGCCTCTTCTGGCCTCCACATGTACATACATTTACATATAGACACACACACACACACACACACACAGAGATTGAGAGAGAAAGAGAGAGAGACAAGACAGAGAAAATAAAAATAAACTTGAAAAACAGAATTTTCACAAATGAAATCTCAAACTCACAGAGCTCAGTATAATTTCTAGCCGTGGACACACTACCCTGAACAGAACATGCTCTTATTTTCATATTCGGGAAGAAAATCTAGCAGAAGTTTTTGATCGCTGTGAAAGAGAAAACTGAACACAAAGATCCACCAGCACCATATGCTTGAAGGTTCTAATTGAGTCCTCGGGGACCCTGACTTAATAGCGTATTTAAAATGGAACATGGTTTGTTCTAATTTCTATAATTCATAGTAATGATGCCTATATTTTCCCTTCTCTTCTCTTTATCCTTTCACAACTCTTTTATATAAATACCCGCTGTTTCTTTAAATCACACTTAATTAAGAGGGTTTCCTGTTTCTTTACACGTTGTCTCCTGTTGGAAATGGATTAATCCCAAATCTCTAATAAATATGAATGGATTAAAGAGAATCCTGAGTTCAAGGTCATTTTAGCTTCCCAGGTATAATTGTTAAAATCTCTACTGTCTCCTGGGATGTGTGGGATTACATCAATTAAATCATGTCCCTGTAACTGAGTACAGTGGCCGTAAATGTGACTGTGTTCGCCAGCACCCTGTCTGTATTTAATTTGCTGGGCTGTAATTGTCAGAACCGTAAATGTGAGGCAGGTAATGTAAACTGTAATGATGGTAATTATCTGAATGGATCGATCATCGTGTTATCACAATGTGATGTGGGTAGAGGAGAGCTGCAGGCATCACATGTAAATTCCCATTTTCTATTTTACTTCCTTGCATGCTTTCCCCCAAGACATCTAAAGTGAAAACAATGTAAAGCAGTCACCGCCGTTGTCTCCATTCCCTTCCAGTCTCCTCAGAGGTGTCAGCAGAGCCCATCCAAAACAACCTTTCTTAGAGGAATGCAATCATCTTACGGAACTGGCATCCCAGTACTTCCCTTGTGATCCATGATACCTTAAGCTTTAAAGTTGAAGTTGTTTTAGCTGAATGATTGGTGTCCTTCATTGTGTGTGTCTGTGTATGCATATGCATGTGCTTATTTGTATGAGTGTACAAATGCCTGTGCATGTGTCGACTTCAGGTACACTTGCAGTGTCCACCTTGGTTTGGATACAGGGGCTCAAACAGACCTGCACTGACCGAGAAGGCTGGGCTGGCTGCCTAGCGAGCTCTAACTACGGGTGCACGCTGTCTCTTCCTTCCTAGTGCTGAGACTACAGGTGCATGCCACCATGCTCCATTTTCATACATTGGTCTTCAGGACTGAACTCGGGTTCCTGACATAGCAAGCGCTTTATAGAGCAAGTTATCTCTCCAGCTTTGTTAATCAAAGAGCCAGATTTGTTACCTAGAATAATCTGCTGGAGCTTGCAAGCCCAGCATCACCTAGATATCTGCAACAGAACTGAGCTAGAACCTAAACTGTCCTCTTACCTGGGCTGGGGAAAGGATTAAGTGCTGCAGCCACTGTCCCTGGAGCAAGTTCAACAAAACAAAAGTGAAACAAGCCTAGGAGCACAGCAGTTGATGGTTGCTGGGAGAGGAAGAGTCACTTTCCTTAGGTGGGAAGGCTACTAGTAGGTTACCCATGCCCAAGTAGAAGAGCCCACATCCATGTACTATGTGCACTACTGATTAGATGCGGTGGGTCATTTTAAAAAAAGACTTGAAATTGAGAGGGAGTTATGTTGGGGACAAGAGAAGGGTTGGAGCGATGGAGTCAGGGTGGATATAGTCAAGATAGTGGCAGAGGATTTGCCTGCTGCTTAGTAAAGGCAGGGCCCTAGGTTCAATCCTAAGTGTGGGGGGAGGAGAGAAGGAGGAGGAAGAAGAGAGAATTGAGTGTATAAAATTTCCAAAAACACATTGATTGATAATAATTAATACAGAAAAATTGTCATATGATGTCTATGCCTTTCTCATTATGAAAACCAAAGAAATCAATTGCATATTGCTGTAAGTGAAAAATGACCTCAAGAACCCCACAGAAGTAGTGCTGCAGCCTGTGGCTAGGGAGGATGGCAGAGGAAGGCCTGGGAGGAACTTCAACAGGCGAAAAGAGAAAACCCAGAGTCACATGGTCAGCTTGGCCCAGGATGAACAGGGTTGCTATGGGGGCTGAGAGGTGGAGTGCAGAAGAGCTGATCCGTGTGGCTTTCTCCAAAGGATGATGTGTCCTGGGATGAGGAGGCAAAGAAAATGGGGGGTGTGACTTAGAGATGCTGTTGTCCAGGGGAAAGAAGAAAGGGGATATTTCAAGATGTTCTGAAATTATGGAAAATGTAAGACTAACCCCCATCAATCATTATCCACTACAAGGGCCAAAACAAGGGCAGAGTAAGGGTAGAAGTATCCATGGAGGGTAGGGAGATGGCTCTGGCAGTAAAGCACCTGCCATGCATGCGTGAGGGCTTCATTTGGAGTCCCAGCACCCACAGATAAATATCTGACATGGCTGCACATACCTGTAGTCCAAGCACTGGGGAGGAGGAACAGAAGGATCCTGGGCTTGGTGACAAGCCAGCCTGAGTAAATTAGTAAGGTGCAGGTTTGTTGAGAGCCCCTGTCTCAATACAGTAAAGTGGAGAATAACTGAGAAGACAACGTGACATCAACATCCAGCTTCCATATGCACGGGCACACATGTGAAGGTGCACAGACACACATGTGAAGGTGCTTAGGCACACATGTGAAAGTGCACAGACACACATGTGAAGGTGCACAGCACACATGAAGGTACATGTGCATACATGTGAAGGTGCATAGGCACACATGTAAAGGTGCAAGCACACACATGTGAAGGTACACAGGCACACAGCTGAAGGTGCACAGGCACACAGATGAAGGCACACAGGCACACACGTGAAGGTGCATGCACACGTGAAGGTACACAGGCACACAGGTGAAGGTACACAGGCACACATGTGAAGGTGCACTGCACACATGTGAAGGTATACAAGCACACAGGTGAAGGTGCACAGGCACACACATGAAGGTGCACTGCACACATGTGAAGGTATACAAGCACACATGTGAAGGTGCACAGGCACACATATGAAGGTGCACACGCACACATGTGAAGGTGCACAGGCACACATATGAAGGTGCACTGCACACATGTGAAGGTATACAAGCACACATGTGAAGGCGCACAGGCACATGTGAAGGTGCATGCGCACACATGTGAAGGCGCACATGCACTCAGGCAGTCGATCCATGGATCCTGTGTGAAGGTAAAGGAGAATGCTTGTATCTGATGTACTGATGAGAAGAGTATGAGAAGGGGAAAATCATGTCTGAATATGTCCTGATGAGAGGGGGCAAAGGACACTGTTTAATGAAGCCTTGGAAGAAAGCAAACCGGGAGAAAGCGAACCCTGCTAACAAGCCTACAAAAGAGGTGGACAGAAAGAGTGAAGGAGGGAGTCTCACTGAGCATGCGCCTCTCAGTGTAGCCTTGACTTCTGAAATCATGCTAGTATTTAACATATTCAGAACAATAGCATCAAATCAGAAAGAGGGGAAATTAAATTTGAACACTGTCAGAAACAAATGAATTGCATAATGGACACTGGATGGAAGGCAGAGAGCTGGCCTGATCACCTTTGGGCAGAGAATTTTCATTAATACCTCCACTCTAGAAACAGCGCATATGCTCACCTCTGCTTAGCATGGATTTTCATGGTGTAACAGTTGTCTGTACACTGCAGGAGTGGAACAAGCTAGTAAAACTACTGCCTTTGGGAGCCCAGTTCTCACTGCAGAAAATGGATCCTAGAGATAGGAAGTAAAGATGGTGAGGAAGGAGGAAGGAGCCAAGGGGGTCGGTGGGGAGGAAAAGGGAAGAGAGGACAGGAAGTGAATAGAAGGGAGTTGAAGGGATGAGAAGAAGAGAAAGGGAAGGAAGGGAGAGTGGGCAGGGAGAAAAATCACAAGCATACAATCGGGAGTTGTTCATATCAAAGGCCATTGGCTATTAACAAGAATTGTGGACTAGAAGAACTCACTCTAGAGGGTATGATCAGTTCAAGGCCAAAACTGGAACAAGTGTGGACCCCATTACCATAGTGTATATTGTATTTCAGGAAAAGGATAACCAGCCGTGGTTGTGCACAAGAGCATCTTAACACACATGCAAAGGATAAATGGGGCTTGTCTGGGACCTGCCTTCATGGTGTAGGAAAAAGATGAGAAAAGAGAGAAGATGTGGCTAAATGTTGATCATCAAGATGTGAGAGAATTCTACATGGTTACTAAAAATTGTGTGTGTGTGTGTGCGTGTGGTATGTGTATGCATGTGTGTGCATGCGTGTGTGTGGTGTGTGTGGTATGTGTATGCGTGTGTGTATGCATGTGTGTGTGGTGTGTGTGTGGTATGTGTATGCATGTGTGTATGCATGTGTGTGTGGTGTGTGTGTGGTATGTGTATGCGTGTGTGTATGCATATGTGTGTGTGGTTGTGTGGTATGTGTATGCGTGTATGTGTATGCGTGCGCGTGTGTATGCGTGTGTGTATGCATGTGTGTGTGTGTGCACGCACGTGCATGTAATACCAAACAAAAACTCCTGGATCAGATGGGGAGAAGCTGTCAAGTACACATACTAAAGCCTACTGCATACACTCAGCAAACTGATTAAGAGTGCTCCTTTCTGGACTGAGGCTCAGTCAGTACAGTGTTTTCTGTGCAAACATAAGGACCTGAGTTCAATTCCCCATAACCCACCCATGTAAAAAGCTGGCCATGGCGCTGCCTTGACATCCCCACCATAATGGACTTCACCTAAACCATGAACAAGAATCAACCTTTTCTCCCAGAGGTTTGTCAGCTTGTTTTTATCCCAGCAACAGTGAAAGAAACTAAGGTAGCATATCAACACCGCCAAGCCCATTTGCTCTGAGGAGCACGAAAGCTCTAATGGGCTCTAATGAGGGTGGTCAGACAGATCCATGAGGACCATTCAAGGTGTGGCTTTCTCCTTGTCATCTTATGTTTCTTTTTTCTTTTTTCTTTTCTTTTTTTGTGACTTCAACAAGTATTAGGCTGAGACTATGCCAGGTCCTAAAGGAGTGGATTTAGGTGTTTCTTACATTTACATTTTCATAGCATAAGACAAATACTGGCATCTTTCTGTGGAACACTCCTGCACAGCCCTGATTTGATTTTCTACTTGCTCAGAATATGAAGTTCCGATTTCTTAGACTCATAATGTATGCGAGTGAGTGAGCCTGTAAGACAAGAGTCATCCCTGCGATACTTATAATAGTACTTAGAGCAAACCTGTCAAAGGTACTTCTGAGAGATCACCCGGGGTCCTGGGGAGATATATTTAGCAACCATATTGAATGAGTTGTCACATAACACAACGTTCCATTGATTTATGGTTGTTATTTCTGTCTCTTACTGCAGGCAGAGAACTCGGCACTGGCACTGGAAAACGAGAGTCAAAGAGAACAGTATGAGAGATGTCTTGATGAGGTGAGGCTCCCTAAGAGAGCTGAGAGGGCAGGGTAAGAGGGAGAGGCCCGGCTTGTTAAGGATCTTAATCCAGTCAGAGTTCCATGCTACAAGAAATTGTAATGCTTTCCCCAAGGAAGCTGTAAACAATGTCCCCTGAGACACACTGGTCTCTTAGCCTCTTCTCCCCCACCACGGATCCCCTCTTCCATAGATGTGCCCTCTACATCTCCTTTATCCACTTCTCTCCCCTCCCTCCTGTATCTCTTTCCTCTCTGTCCCCTCCTTTCTCTCTCTTCTCTCTCCCCTTCCTCCTCTTTTTCCTGACTATCTCTTCTTCCCCCTTCCCTTCTTCCCTCTCTCTGCCTCTTTTCCTCTTCTTCTCCTGTATGAATGTCTCTCTGTATGTATATCTCCTCTCCCTCTTCCCCTTCCTTCTCTGCTGCCTCTCCCCTTCCCTTTCCCTCTCCTGTCTCTCTCCCCCTTCTCTCTCTCCGCTCTGCTCCCGTCTTCCTTCCCCCAGCCCCCTGTAACTTTCACAGGGCATGTATGGTTCCTTGGGATAATTGTCTTCCATCCTTGCACACACTTGGGGTGCGAGTCACTGTTAGGACGATTCCTTCTGTCCAAGCAGTGTGGTCCTTGGCCCTGAGTGAGGAAGAGCCACATGTGAGCACTCTGTGTGTGCAATTGGATGCCTTCTCTGAGCAGTGAATGGCTGATTGAGTGGGCGGGGACAGCGTTCACAGTTGGCAACCCAAGGGGGGAAATCAGCCGATTGAGCACAAGGTAAAAAGAAAAAGGGAAGTCAGGAAGAAAATTTGAGTGCAGTGGAAGAAGACAGAGCCCCACGCATGAGTAAGCTCAATAAATATTATCCGATAATGATGGCAAGATAAGAACAAAAATGGTGGTGGGGGAGGGGGGCTGGAGCCTTTTCAGAGCCCCCAAACTCCCAGCACCTTCTCCCACTGTTAGGCATAGGAGCCGGTCACACTGCTGCTTCTCGCCACAATGGTCCATTGGCCACATGGTAAAGCTCTCCTCAGGGACTCCATGATGAGAGCCATTATTTAAATGACATAAATTCTTTAAACATCACCCCAGTGTGTTAAAACTCTCACACATTCTGTGAGATTCTGTTGGAAGATTATTAGAGTGCAGCTGAATAGATTTTAGAAAAATTGCATGTTATCTTGTTCCATTACTTTACTTGTGGGATAGCCAATATCTTCAAATTTTTCTCCATGCTAACAAACAGATAAATGTTTTCCAGTGAACTCCTTTTGATATTCTCACCCTCCTGATCCAGTCCATCCTCAGTCTCCTTTGACACTGTCCTAGAAGTTAATAGGGTGGGCCATGAAGTACACAAGCCAGAATACTGTAGCTATAACCTAGCTAGAACCCATTCTACCACCATCTTTCTCTTCCTTCAGACTAGTGAAATCTCCACCTTCTGAGGATGAATGTTTTTGGCTATTTTGGTTTTCCCACACCAGTGTCTCCCTTGGGCTAGGATAGTCCAGACCAGTGTCTCCCCTGGGCTAGGATAGTCCAGACCAGTGTCTCCCCTGGGCTAGGATAGTCCAGACCAGTGTTTCCCCTAGGCTGGGATAATCCCAGACCAGTGTCTCCCCTAAGATAGGAGAGTCCCACACCGGTGCTTCTCCTAGGCTAAGATTTTCCCACACCAATAGTTGTGCACACTGTGGTGTAGAATGCACTGTGTAGCCAAGGATGACCTTGAACTCCTGATCTTCCATCTCCCAGGTTCTAGGATTACAGGCATGTGTGCCATAATGCCTGGATTATGTGGTGCCGGGGAATGGAAGCAGTGCCAGCTGGTCTGTACCCTCAGCCCCACACCAGTGGTTGTTAAGGCTATGCTGTCTAGCCCGACGATGTGAGCCATGCCCGGGAGCTTGGTATGAATGCTGACACTCAGGATTCATCCCTACCCCACCGAACCCTGATGCCACTCAGGGGGCATCCCGCCTTTGTGTGCTAGCAGACTGTCTTGGTGTCTGTGCACACTGCCTCTGCAGCCATGGCCTCAGACCGCTGACCACTCTGCCTTGGCACTTAGTACTTCTATGTTGTTGGAGAACTCTCCAGACGTCCCTTAAAATTGCTTCATGTTCAGTCTTTCAGTTGTTTAATATTTCTAACCTTGTAAATTAAGTACTCAAGCAAATAGTGTTCATAACCCTCTGCCCTGTCAATAATCAAGAACCCCAGGATGGGGCTGGAAAGAGAGCTCAGTGGATGAAATATGCACAAGGACCTGGGTTTGAGTCTTGGAGCCCATGTAATACGCCAAGCATGGGGCCAGACCTGTAGTCCCAGCACTTAGCAGGCAAAGACAAGCAGGTCCCTGGGACTCACTGTCCAGGCAGACTAGCTACTCAGTGAATAGCAGGCTAATGAGAGACTGTGTATGAAAAATAATACAGATCGAACCTGAGGGGATGACACCTGAGGTTGACTTCTGGCCACTGCTCATACACACACACACACACACACACACACACACACACACACACACACACA
>LOJH01008074.1:3858-30091 GCA_001685095.1 Ellobius talpinus | reverse complement strand
TATATATATATATATATATATTTGATAACATTCCTATTAGCCTTATAAAGAAACTTCTCTATTTGTAGTCATTCCCAGACTGCTTCATCTTTTCTGGTGGCCACTGATTTGCTTTCTGTCTCTATGAGTTTGCCTATTCTGAGCATTTCACAGAATTCAAATCATACTATACTTGGTTTTTCTGTCTAAATGCCTGTACTTAGTATGACATGTTCAAGGTTGGTGTAAGTACTTCCGTCTCTTCTATAGTTGTCGACTGCTTCTTTTCATGGGTACCATATTTGTGTTAACGTCTGTCTACTGATTCATCAGTAGATGAGCATCTGGATTGTTTCCACTTTGGGCCAATTTTGAATAATGCTGCTATGTCTTTGAGTTTTTGGCTGTGCTAGGAACTTCATGTCACAGGATGTGTGATTTTGTATTATAGTTTCCACTGTTTTTCATTTTTCTTACTCATCTATAAATCCTAAAAGTTCAAGAACACATTTGTCTTATTAGCTGATATGTCAAGCACAGCATCTCTGTGTAAGCAACATGTGACTGAACAAATTAAAGAAGACAGCCCTCTAGCTCCTGGTGAGAGCTGTGAGCTGTTCATCTAGTGTGCCCTGTCATTTAACTGAAGGTGGTATCCCTTAATGTTGAGAATGAGTCTGGGGGTGAGTCTCCCAGCTCGATTTTTCCCCTGACATATTTGATTGTGAGAGTGAAGTTTACATTGATACAGCAGACTCATAATCTGTTTGGTTGAGTGCTATCACCTATCAACCAAAGTCAGAGGAAATTGAGATTTGTTTTGACAGCTTGTGCCAGGAGCACTTGGGACATTTATTAGTGTGGGAAGCAGACCATGATCTCAAGTTTGTCTGTTGTCTTGCCAATTAAACCTGCTTGCCTGGGTGCCCATCACTGCCCATAGTGGAGTTCTTCCTACTGGGGATCACGGACAAGTTCATCAGTGTTCAGTTCATCTCCCTTGTTTCCCTTGCTCCCTCTTTGCTTACCTCTTTATTGTTTAGTTCTGAGCTCATGAAGGAAGATTTTTTCCCCCTGGGCTTAGTACAAAATGCCACCTGATTTTGAATCCTATTTTTAAAAATAAAGGGATTGATTAGGGTGGCAATCATCTTGCTTATTGGTCCTGGCATTGGAGTCTGCTTTTCTAGGCGAGGGCCTGGTTTAGTTGTCTGCATCTTTTTTCTGTCTGGAACCAGCAGAACACCTGAGGAATGCTGGGTGCTGGGAAGGCCTGTAGTGGCAACTCTGAATGTGGCAAGTGGTCTGGCAGCCGCTGATTTCCCTCTCCGCCTTCATCTGCCTACTCTTTAGCCTAGTGAGAACGACAGGAAGGGAGAGGGGAAATGCCAGCTTTCCTGTATGTGTGTCTGTGGGAGGGAGACGAAGAGGGCTGGCAGCCACGAAGTAAGTGGGCTCCATTCCATCCGTCTTTTCTGATTAAAGTGAAGCAGCTCCAGGCTGCTGCCTGGGAACTGTGGTGGGCTCTACAGCTCACAGATAATTTCTAGAATGACTGTTCTAGATGTCACACCCTTTTCTACCCTAAAAAACCTCATAGGCTGCAGGTGAAGTCTAGAGTTGTTTGTGGTTTATGGTTGTCATTTGAATGATAGTCTCCACATGCTATTAAATAAATTTCAAAGAAAATGCTGTGGAAATATAAAAAAAAGGTGACCTTAGAACTATAAAGCATTTTGTTATAGTATCCATGACTTTGGTTTTCATATTGTTTTATTGCTGTTGATATCTTCTGTTTGCAGTAAGATTGACTAAGTGTATTTCTAACAAGAGAATTGAACACAAAGATCCATTGAATGCATTAATTCATTTATGCCTGGTTATTGAAATCAATTCCAGGTGCTAGGTGATGGTTCTATTAACACCTTTTCTAAGAATCCTATTCTAGTGTAGGTGAAACTTATTAAGAATCTAGGCAATAATCAGCAAAGTTGTAAAATTGTGTTTGAGCTTGAAGTTCTATGGTGGAATTTCTGGGATGCTCCCCTTGATAGAGTCCATCAGCTCTTCTTTGAACCCACATAACCTGCTGTAGGTACAGTGCTAGCTTCTTCTCTGTCATAGAGCATACAATGGATGTCACGCTTTTGCACCTAATTTCAAAGAAAGGATGATGATGCAAACATAAGGTTCATTGCTTTTCCTGTTGTAGTTGGTAGTAAAATCATTTTTCAATCACTGTGCTTCACAGTCCCTTTGAGAGCTGATAAAGCATCAAAGGATGAACAATGGAGGTTTTGTGTGTTTTTCCTCTCTCCTCATTACTCATACAGCTTCTATTATTACTACAAGTTTTTATTTGTTTTAATTTTTTTCTAATTTTATGTGTATGGTCATTTTTTGTCTATATGCATGCCTATATATCATGTATATGCCTGTGCCAATAGAAGCCAAAAGAAGATGTCAGAATTCCTGTGACTGGAATTACAGATGATTGTGAAATGCCATGTGGTTGCTGATAATTAAAACTGGGTCCTCTGAGAGAGCAGAGAGTTTTCTTAACCACTGAGTCACCAATGCAGCTCCTATTTGTTTCTTTTTGTGAGTCCAGATCTCATACTGTATCATGTCTAATTAGGAACCTGCTATGTAGCCTAGGGTGACCTTGAATTTACAGTAATCTTCCTGTGTCTGTCTTCCAAGAGCAAGGGTTACAGGTGCGAGACATTCCAGTCAAAGTGATTTTTCTTTTGCGGTGATTAAACAGCATGGCCAAGGAAACTTGCAGAAAAAGAGTTTATTGGACACTTCCGGTTTCAGAGGGTGAGTCCATGACCATCATGATGGGGAGCATGGCGTCAGGCAGGCAGGTAGGCACGGTACTAGAGCAGCAGCTGAGAGCTCATATCTTGATCAACACACATAAGACAGAGAACTAAATGGGCCTGGCATGAGCTTTTGAAACCTCAGAGCCCACCTCCAGTGACACACTTCCAACAAGGACATACCTCCTAATCTTTCTCAAACAGTTCTTCCAACTGGGAAATAAGTATTCAAATATATAGCTCTATGGGGTTCATTCCCATTAAGACCACTGCAGTCATCAGGGTGACCATATTGCTACATATCTAAAGCATTAAGCTTTTAACTAAGCCTTCAATTTTCTCAAGAAAGTAGACACAAAATTTCTTAGGCTATGTAAGGACATTTCTGAGGCATTCTGCATTGCTTGTCAAAGTAACCATTTCTAATGACTAGGATCAGTATAAATTTTATCTCTACCACTGACTTTACTTCTTCTCAGTAGACAGTATTTGTGGGACAAGTATGGAGCATGAGGAGAAGGGAATACCAGGTGATTGTAAGTATGATCAGTGTGAGATCATTTGGGATATTGGCAAGCATTAATTAAGTCATGCCACAACCAGTAGAAAATCTCAGTAGCTTAAGACAGAAAGTTATCCTTACTACATGTCCAGTAGTACTTGAGTCCACTATATAACAACTCAAGTCCTCTGAGACTTCATGGCTGTAGGATGAAGCATCCATCTCACCACAATAATCAGCATTTGCTGCAGTGATGCAGAGATCAGGGGAGCACAGTGCTGAGGTGCAATATATGACATTTTTGTTCACAGTCAATCAGCTGAGATTTCATGTCCTATACTTTCAAAAACAAGAGGGTCTGGTATCTCGGTAAATTTTGGAAGCAAAAAGAAGGCCTAGCTACAAAATATGTTGGTGTGAGGCTTGAGTAGGTTAGAAGATATACAGGGGATAAATCTAGCATTCTCGCAGTTAGTTTTCTGCACATAGCATCCATTGCTTCTTTCAACTAAACAAACCATAGGCAGAAATTCTATACCTGAATATTGCTCCAATCTGTGGAAGCTACTCAGAGTCCTACTCTTCGCTATGAGTGTGGCTCCTCTAGAAATTGCTCAAATTCTATACTGCCAAGCACACTCTGTCATTAAATATGAGAATGTCTTGAAATTGCTGGATTCACAGAAAGGCCACCGTAATGAAACTACATTGCTAGCACCGTACCGTCTGTTCATAGGAAGGACAGCATTGCTGGATACAAGTGTTTAGTGAACGTTACGCTGATACAGAGCTACTTAGTAAGTTCATAAGACTCGTATGACACATCTGTAACTTTCTTTGGACAAGACCAAAATGTAGGAAAAGTACAGCTATTTAAACAATGCAGAAGCTTCCATCATCGCCTCATAAATCCCTAAGGACTTTAAGCATCGTATACTACCTCAACTGTCCTTTAAAAATATCAAACTCATTTCCTCTCTCTGTTGACAAGGATTTCTGTCCTGCCTGGTCTGACAGCCATTCAGTCACAAAAAAACACACAGAGGTCTACATTAATCATAAACTAGTTGGCCTATTAGCTCAGGCTTCTTATTAACTCTCACATCCTACATTAACCCATAATTCTTGTCTGTGTCAGCCACATGGCTTGGTTTACAGTGTACAAGATCATTGTCCCAAAGCACCTCTCTGTTTGCTTCTTAGAAACTCCTACCAATAGCATTTAAAGTACTTTATTATTTTTTTTTCTGCCCTACAAAGTATGTTTTAACCTCTTGGAGGTATGCTTCCAACTGTTCTATCCTTAGATCCTAGATGGTGCCTGACATAGACTTCATATACATATCAAGTATTTACAAAAGTAAAGAAATTAGTACTCAGCATTTTTCCTTGTGATATTATCCTTGTTAAAATGTCTTAATTATTAAATACAATTTTCTGCTTCCATTCCTTATCTAATGTTTTTGAGTACCTACTAAGGGTCAGGCATTGCATACATGGGGAAGTAGAAAAGCGATCCCTCTCTGTTCAGCCAGAGCTTGGAGGTAGAAGGAGATGGTCAGCAAACATCAAACATGCATTAAATAATATTTTGGAAGGAAATAAATGCTTAGAAATAGAACAACTTCAACAAAGCAGAGGGGGATGAGAGTGTAGGAACTGGGCAGGGGTAGGAGTGTTAGTTTGAGTGGGTAGAGGAAGGGTTTATTGGCTAGGTAAGTTTAAATGCAGAGCTTAAAGGTAAGGGCATAGCTAGTAGGAAGGAAGATGGGTGAGTGGTACTTGGAGACATGAGCAGAGATCAGCACCAGGGCAGAGGTTAGAAAGACAATGAGACCCGTGAGGTTAAAGTAAAGGAATGAAAAAGAAAATAGCGGGAGACAAGGTCAGATGAGACCTTCCAAGTTACTCCATGGACGTTAGCTTTACCTCTGAGTGTGGCGGGATGCCTCTCCAGGGTTTTGAATGAGAATCGATGTGACTGGTGTTTAGAAACATCACTCTAGAAGCAATTGGAAGAATGGGCCGTATGCTGGGAAAGCTGGAAGTCATCAGGCCTGTGATGGAGAGCTGGCTCAGTCCAAGCTACAGATGACAGTGGCTTGGTCAGGGACAGATTTTGCTGATATTCCTCTCCGTCATATCTGATGGTGTTTTCTTCCTCTGATAGTTGCTGGCAAGCCCCGTCAAATTTTGGCTCAGTGAGGGTCTCAAAGCCTACCTTCAGCACTCTGATTTCATCCTGCACTCCCTGGGCCACTGTTTGAGGAACCATTCCTTCTTTCTAATTTGCTGGGGCTGCCCCCCCATGTCATCTGACTCCAGCAAGGACACTTATTTATTGAAAGATTAGAGCTTGAAACCTAAGTCTATGTTCAGCTTTCTCTGACTGAATTGTTTCATAGAAAGTGTATGCTCTTTGCTTTTGAGGAAATCTCAGTCATCATTTGCTAGAGAGAGGGAAGAGAGTTCTAATCTTACCAATTATTTTTTCTTACGTTTTAAATTTGGCTTCTCAAATCACAAAAGCGGAGGCATAGGTCGGGCTGAGGACAACACTCAGCCCATTCTTTCTGTGAGGAGGAAGCCTGTTACTGTGGATAGAGGCCCTGGAACAGGGCGCTGTAGGGTTGAATGCTGTTGTCAAGTCAGAAGGAGCCAGTGACCTTGGTCAGTCATTCACAGCTCTAAGTTCAGCTTGTGTTTCTTTCTTTTTTCTGTATTTTATTTATCAAAAAAACAACCAAACAAACAAAAAAACCTACCCAAACTCCAAATATATGTGTCAACACCCTTTCCTGTGATATTTTCATACTTTCTCTTTCGCAGTGAGGCCTTTTGTTTTCACAAGCAAAGGTAGTTTTTATTTTCCTCCACAGATTTCTAACAGGTGTTGCCATAAGTTAATTTAATCACACATGTCATCCAACTGGAGATCATTTCTTCCTCACTCCCCTCCTTTCTGTCCCTTTATGGCAGTGACCCAGAAATCAGGTCACAACTAAGTTTGTAGCATTTTTTTTGGTGGCTGAGCTGAATCTCCTTTCTTTTTTCCAAGTTTGTGTGAATTTTTATATTTAGAATAGATGCTGTATAAAACCCAAAACTTGTGAGTGTATTTACAGAGTGGGGTCATGTTACCATAAAAGTAAAGGGAGAGTGACTGGGATTTGGCAGCGAGTGGCTGAGAGGGAAGAGCACGCATCCCATGCGAGCAGCCAGCAAACCTGGGTTCTCTGCTGTTGGGAAATGAGAACTGTATTTCAGTACCACTCTTGTTTTTTCTTCAACCTCCCAAGCAATGGGATCACAAGCACATGCCAACATTTTTATGAGTGTTCTGGGGGATCGAATTCAAGTCTAAGGCAAACAATTTTCTGACTGAACTATTCTAGCAGCTAGAGATAGTTTTAAGGGTTTTGATATTTTAAGGGTTATGATGAATATTCATTTATTTCATTTTATTTTTTTAAATTAAAATATAGTTACACAGTTTTCCCCTTTCCAACTCCTCCCATGTTCCTCTTGAATTCACAGACCCACATATGTGTGTGTGTATGTATGTGTGTGTATATATATATGTATATATCAGTCTGTTTATTGTTACTTATATGTACATAAGTTCAGGGCTGCCCACTTGGCATTGCATAACTAATTTGGGGCTCATTCTCTGTCAGCATTCCCTATTGCCTGTAGATTTTTGTTTAGGGATGAGGTCCTGTGAGATTTCTCCCTCGAATATTGGCATGCCTATTGGTGTTATGCTGTTTCTGGTCTTGTTTTGGCAGCCATATTGTTGAAATCAATCTTTATTTTTAATGCACCAGTTTCTTTGAGCTAAATGGAAATGGAGAAGGTATGAACTTTATGTCAATTTAAATACTGTGGAAAATCACATCCCATTCACAACTATACAACTATTTCAGCGCACCATTTTGCCAGATTTACTTCTCCAGGATTCCATTAGATTCCTTTGGCTGAATTAAGAAATCATAGTTTGGGTACCATAATAAAATAAAAGTTTACTCTCTCAAAGTTCTGGAATTCAGAATTTCAAAATTAAGATATTCCCACAGACAAGTTCATGCAGATGGTTTTGACAAACCCTTACATCTTGATCTATAATCAACTTGCTCCAATCCCTGCTTCCATGCTCACAATATATTTTCAGCTGTGAGTACCAAATCCCTTTCTGTCTCTTATGGACACATATGATGACATCTGGAGCTGACCTAGATAGTCTGGGAAAACCTCATTGTCTCAGGATCTCCAGTTTAATCAAATCCTCAATCCCTTGTTTTCCTTGACACCTGTTCTGATGTTGAGACCCTCTATCCCCAGAGCCATGTTTCAACTGATGACAAGACACTAACTCAAACACTGCCCCGTCTCCTTCCTTCACTGATTCTCTCCCACAAGTTCCAAAACCACATCATATACTTTCTGCCTCAATAAGCACTAACTAATAAATTTATTCCTTTAAAAATGATAGAGACCATTTTCCCCATGGAGTTTTACAGCAAAGTTTGGTAGACTTTTTCTGTAAAAAGCCAGAGAATAAATATTTGAAGATTATGGTTTTATAATCTCTAGCACTTATTCATCTGTATCTTTATAGTTGGGAAAGCGGACACAGCCAATAGAAAAGAATGGACAGAGCTGTGTCCCTGAGAAATCAAGATCAAATGCCCTTTATTTACTGATCTGTGTTCTAAAGACATCCTGTATTTGTTAGTTTTCTGTGGCTGTGATAAAATACCATGACCAAAAGTAACACTTAAAAAAGCAAGAGTTTGTTTAGCCATTTTTCCAAAGGGATAAAGTTCAGAACAGTGGGGGAACAGGACATGGCACCAGGAGCAGGAAGTTGACTCATCACATTTTCGTCTGTACATAGGAAGCAAAGAGAGAGATGGAGAGTAGGCAGCTGAATAAAGGTGTATACTCTCAAAGCCCACCCTTAATGACATACTTCCTCCAGTCAGACTCCACCTTTTAAAGGTTCCACAATTTCTCCAAACAATGCCTCCAACTGGGAACTAAGTGTTCAAATACATGAGCCTATGGGGGCCATTCCTCATTCAGACTCCCACACATTCCTATGTCTATTACTTTCTGTATTTATGAATATGAGAATTTAATGACATATTTTCATCAGATTTATTTCCTGTTGGAGCTATTACCATCTGTTTATTTGTTTTATCCTACTGTTAAGCCAAAAAATTCACAGAAGGTCAATAAATTGAAATTTGGTGCTTTTAAAATTACACATTCATAAAGATTTCCAGTTCCTTCCTTCTGCCTGTAGATTCTCCTTCAGTAACAAAGTTGTTAATTCAGCAAGTCTTTGTTGTCATTGTGATGATAAGCAACACATCCAGCTCTGAGGTCCACATGATGAATTACATCGTGAAGAAGGAATGGAAGCTATCATGACTGTTTCTGAGTTAATATAGCCAACGAAGTGATCAAGACTTGGTGCTGGTTGTGATGTGTTGGGTGTGATGTGTGCCAAGGAAGAACTCAAAAGTAACTCACGTTTTAGACTCAGTACTGGCTGTAGGAGAGTGTCTTCCTTAAATGTACTGAAGACAAGATTTTGTGGACATCTTTGAGAATCTTTGAGATCTGATTTTCCTTATCCATATCAATGTTTTCTCCTTTAGCTTTTCTTATAAATATGAATATAATTTGGGCTACTCTTTCAGAGACTATTGTAATCTTGATCCCACTTGCTTGCCATCTACATTTTGTAAGAGGCAGGACATTTATTCCTGTACCAATCCATGACAAAAAAACTAAGCCAATCATCATTTGTTCAGCACCAACATTAGGTATTTTCATAGAAATTTCATTCTTGCAAGGTAGCCTTGACATGGCTAGAATGTTGCTTCTAATACAAAAATGTTTAAAAGGAGTCATAGAAAAGTTCACAAATTTTTTTGACTTTCTTTAATTTTGGATTTGTACCCAGGCAGCTTTTTCTTATTCCAAGTTGTCCTGATAGACTTGCAAGCAATTTGATCATAATTATAAAATTATAGTATAAATCCCCCTTTGTAGTAGTGTTCAAATGTCACGTTTCTTTTGCTATGCTATATATCTGGGTGCCATTTACAGATTGTAAATATTTTTATTTGACCTCTATATTCTAGCATAATACAAAAAATATCTATGTTCAGTACATATTTTCTAAATTGTGAATCAATCTCTTTCCAGTTTAAGGTCTAGCAGACTATTATCATTATTTACCTTAGTTTCTAATTTCTTCCCTATGCAGGCAACCAAATAGTTGATTCGTTTGTTCTATTCCTGGTGCAGTGCTACTATTTTGTTCTTGGGGATTCTTAACTAAATGGAAAGCAAGGGAAGCTAATTAAAGTAAAGAAAACACAGAGTAGCAATGTAGCAAAAACACTAAGTCCTGAATCTCCAGTTAAGTGAAGTCTATGGAAGACATGTTCCTGGATGCTGCTATCTAAAGGTGAGCTTCTGGGAACAGGAAAGACAAAGAGAAGAGGTTGTATCCACCTTCTTTACTTACAGGCTCAAGCTGAGATGCCTCAGGGGGGAAAAAAGGGCATTTGATGATGAGTCTGAGTCTCAGAGTCTCAGAGGTTTTCCCACACTTTGAGTTGAGGATTTTAAATTTTCACTGGCCCAATCATTGGAATAGATTTTTGAATAGATGTCTTGGCTATATTGTTTAGTTTAATCCTCACAGTGTTGTGGATATATGTTTTATTATTTAATGCTGAGAAATTGAGAAACAAGTACTGCTGGGTAATTTGCCCAAAAATACGCAGGTGCAAATAATAATAAATAATAAAAAATAAATAATAAAAAATAAATGTTGCAAAGTCTATTTTTTTCCTTCCACCATGGAGTGAAATGTTCAAGCAATTTGTGCAGTGACAAGGGGTGCTACCTCCTAAGTTTCTCTAAAGCACATTTCAAATTTTAATGTCCATAAAACACACCCTAGGATCTTGTGAGACAGGGATTCTGGCTCAGCATAAGGCCTGTGTTCGGGTGTTTTTCACAAGGTCCCTGGGACAACAGAGCTCTTGGTTTTCGGATCAGAAATATTTAGACGTGAGGGATGTTACAGCTAATTTCCATGATGATGGGTAAGATGAAGTTGAAGGTACTCCCGAATCACAGCCTGCCTTAAACCTTAGGTGGAGAAAACTTCACTGCAGGAGTGGATCTCAGATGCCTGCCATGCCTGATGCTGCTCTTTTAGATGCTCTGCTGCCTTCCAGGCAAAGGAGAGATTGATGACACTGTGGGAAGAGAACAGGATAGAAATAAGGTGAAGATTTGTCTGTCATATGCTCCATCAGCAGCAATTGCCCTTGGCATGCTGTGTTATTGTTCTTTTCTCAATACAAGTTCACTGCTTTCGCTGGTGGTTATGTTGGAGGAAGGACCTCATATAAAATCTTTTTTTGTTTTGACTCCTGGAGGTCTAGTCTTTTGTCACAGCTTGTCCTCAATCCAAGACTGATGAGCGAGGGATCAATGAAGGCCTCTATTCTGCAGCCTCTTCTTCTCCGTCCAGAGTATTGGAGAGCCTGAGGAATCTCCGGCTCTTATTGTTGGAGAGGGAGAGCTACAACAAAGGGCTGGCCGCACAGCTTCTCATCCTCCCAAACGGTCTTGGCTTTGGCTTTTTGCTTACAGATTCTTAAAAAGATAGCAAGGTAGCTGAGACCCATATTATTTTAATTGATTCTGGATCTGGAATTTGGGAAACCTGCTATTTTTCTGTCTTTATCAAATCATTGTTAAAAGAAAACCAAGACAAAAAAAGAGGAGACACAAAAGCAATGAAAAATGCTGGTGGTTAATCTTTGCCATTTGACTTCTGTTTAACAATTTATTCTCTCGTAGGTGTTTGAATAGATTGTTCTGTACCTGGGAAGTATGCGTTTATCTAACCAACATCCCCCCTTTTTTCTCTCTTGTCTTATCAACTTGTTCTATGATTGCTGTTTCCTTTCCTGCACTTTCTTAGAACATGACAAATAGGAAATAGAATTGAGAGACAGCATAGAATCACAATTAATTGACTTGGGGAGTAATGACATGGATCCTGCTTTTTTTTTTCTTTTCTGATTCCATGGGAACTTAAGCTTTGAGGATCACTTTGTTCCCATTTTTGTCACTGCTGAATCTTTTTGCCTAGCTGAGCAAGGGCCACTCACAGCAGCCAGCAGTGCAGACGGCAGGGTTTTCCTGCACGTGTCTCCAACAGGATTAGTCACATAGCTCACTGCTGTCACATAGCACACAGCTTGTGTGCTTGGACTTCTTGCCCTACCCTCTTTAGGGATTCCCCCTGGGGCCACCATCTTTCAACAGTGTCTTAGTTTTTTGGGATCTTGTTACTTCTATGTTTTCTCTTCTATTCCCTTCTTTTCTTGCAGTGAAATTCACTGGGACAAAATCAAATATGAGCACTCTCTAGTTTCTTAAGGTGAGCATCTAATTCTTATCACTAATTCTTAAAAAAAGCAAAAGCAAAAAGCAAAAATCCTGCACTTCTGTTAGCATGAGATATCTTCCCAGAGCAAAGACGGCTTTTGAGACCAGCCAACGCAGCTTAAATTTTAAACTTTTTTAAATGTGTGAAATAATATGAAGTAATACATGTTTTTGTGGTAGATAGTAGAATAGAGACGTGGATGTTGGGGGTCTGAAGTCTGGTCCTCACACGTAAAGCAAGAGCTTTACACACTGAACCATCTATTCAGACCCATGTTTTAAGTCACAGCTTTTTTAGTTATAAAATTGAGCATTTATATCATTCTCCTTGATGTATATTTAAATTCAATATATGTTAATATTAGAATAATTATGATGTGAGTATGATCTGTTAAACATATGTCTTCTTAAAATAAACTCTCAAGCATGAAATAACCAAGTCAAAGTCTCATGTCAACACTTAAAGCCCTAGTTCAGACATAGTGTTAATATAATTTTATCAGATAAAACTTTTAAATTGCCTGTTTAACAAATCCAAAGTGTTACCCAGTTTTAAAAGTTGCTTTTAACTGATTATTGGTTAGTGACTTTCATTTTTTTTCCTGATAAGTCTGGTATTTATATCCTTATCACATTTTTTTTCTGTTGTCATTTAACACTTTGTTCAATTTCATCACAACCATCGAAGGCATTTTCAGGGTTTTAAGAGTTTTTAAGCTAAGTAGTGACTAGTGTTTTATTCAAAGTGCTATACTATTCTGAAAAGTGTTTCCCCCCTGCTAAAAGCAAACGGGTGTGGGATTTCTTTCCGTTCCAACATGTGCTGACTTCTGCAGATTTCAAAACTGTCTCTGGGCCTCATGTCAGTGTGACCCAGAAAAGAAACACAGGAAACACAGCCAGCACAGGTCCCTGTCAGAGCTGTAACCTTCACTCTGATTTTTTGCGTCCCTTAAGGTTGACCTCAATATATATTCCATATTCTTGAGCAGAGTGTATCATTGGATTTATTTTCTTTTTGCTTTGTCAAAGCACATTAACCCATGCTAAAGTTAGAGCCTGTCTGAGAATCCATTTCAAAGTCTAGATTCACACCAGCTCCACTATCTCATTGTCTAGGGATTTCATACACTGCTAGGAACCTCCAGAACTTTCAATTCAACTCTGTGTTCTGAGTCTTTCATGGGCTTCTTTTGGCCATCAAATCTCTCTCCCAGTTGTCTTGTTTCCTCTATGTCCTGGTGTCTGCTAGCCTTTCCCTGCAGGGCCTTTAGGTTAATGAGCTTGAGTCGTATTGGATTATCCATTTTGAAGGAAATGTGTGAACAAAAGAATTCCCTATGGTTTCACAGATGTGCCTATTCTGCTTGCCTTGTATTGCTATATTCTTGCTAAAAATCTTTCTTTTAAGATGCCTTGCACATACTTGAGTAGATGCACAAATTTCCCCAAAGGCCTTAGTTGGGTGACGTGTTCAATGGCTTCACTCTCTTGGGTATTGTTTGCTTTCTTCTTCTGACACATACAGAATCACAGTGCAATTATTTTCAATTTCTCCTTTCCCACAATGGTGTATGTATCCTATAACACAGGTATATAGAATTGATTTTTTTATGCTCCACAATAAATTTATTTTTTCTCACAGAATGAGTGTTCTGTGGTTGTATAATTTAAAAAAAATCTAATTATTATAATACTGAAATTTCAGTCATGACGACGGGCTAGAGAAACGTGAGGTATTTTTGTGCTTTGCATATGGTTTAACACAGATGGCTGCCAAACATGCCTTATAGAAAGGGCAAACATTGGTTCAGGCAGTTCCTCAAGGAATGCTGAAGCTAAGTTTCAGCTGTTTGGTGATATTCACTTATAGCACTATTCTTAAAAGTCAATATTATACTTGTTTTTTCTAAGGAGATAAAATCATCTGTAAATGATGCAAAATAACTAAGAAAGGACGAATACAGATCTAGCCAGGAAGACAAAGACGGGGAATGAGTGCTGTGCTCTGCTGGCCACAGGTGGTATTCTACATGATAGCATCTTTCTGGACTGAGAGATGCCATGGAAACAGTACAGGTGTCTGGGTTTGCTCTCTGCCTCCTAGGTGTTATGAAGAGTGCTTCCACCTCAGTTTTTTTCTTGAGGATCTCACTTGACTTATGAGTTTGTGCTGACCTGTGCTTGTGCAAGAAATTTGATGTAGGCCACTAAAACTATCATCCAAAATCACTGCTATAGTAATGTCTTCGCTTTCTGTTTCTGTTGCTCAACATTCCAAATCTTTTCATCATTGATGGATTAAACATAAAGGATTTACACATTCTATTTCAAGGAAACCTCCCACACATATTCTTTCTCTCTACAGTTACACAGAGAACTATAAATAAATCAGTTATTTTCTAAAAAAACAAAGAGCTTTCCTAGCCAAAAAACTATTTGTAAGTGAATTATGGTGAATTAGCCTAGTCCATGTCAGGGAGGTGTCTCAAGACCTTGTGTTTCTAGTTAAAGTAAGTTCAGGTAATAGACGTCATAACTATTTCAAACTATGAGAAACTGAGTGGTTGGGGGTTATGGTGACACAATGTCCTATGCAGAGAGAGGAAGGCCAGAGAGCCCACCCATGGCTGGATGAGAGCCTGGGATGTACTTCTCAAGAAAAGCTTGGGATTTGATTTTGTTTCTTTTTGAGAAAATTTGGTTCCACTTAAAGAAGGAGCTGCCACTTAGAACACTTAGAACAATGGGCATTGATGGTACTCTTCACCAGAGAACAATTACATTAAAGCAAAGGATGTATATTTTTTTCTATTTTTCTCAAACAGGAAAAGCATATCACTTTTTCTGTTTGTTATTGGTCCCTTTGACTAGTCAGTACTGTCAAAAATATTTCAAATTCCTACATCATCAGCACAGTGAACACTGCTGCCTTTGCAAATATTTCATTCATTCTTGCTTCTGATTTGATGTGTGTGTGTGTCTGTATGAGTGTCATCTAAATGCCCTTGTAAATATTTTACTCACGTGTTTCTGATTTGATCTCTCTCTCTCTCTCTCTCTCTCTCTGATCTTAAACAACCACTTCAATTGTTTGAAAGGTCAAAGGTTATAAGGAAATTTGGAGCCATGTAATATACTCTATAATATTTAAAATTCAGATTCTCTCACTCATCTTGCATTTTAACCGTGCTCCCTTCCTGTCTGCTTCCTTTCTTCCTTTCCTAGATGGGCTCAAACCCGGGACTATGCATAGAACAGGTGAGCCCTCCATCAACAAGCTCCATGCCTAGCCTGTCATCTTCTTTTTTGTACTATACTTCAAAATTCAAAACAAAACAAAGCAAAATCAACAAAGCTTTTGGCAGAACTTGGAATATGATAACGGAATTCAAACCAATATATTAAGGATACAAAACAGCTAGCTTTTAAGCTTTATTGGGCTTAGCATGTAAAGAACCTTGAATGTTTTGGGGCACTGTGTCATTTTTATTTTTCCTTACTTTAGCTAGTATGTATACGTGACACTCTTGGTGGGTACTATAGCATGATAAATGGAGACATGCAAGTAGAGATATTCCCTTTTCTTCTACTCCTGGTTGAGTGTATATAGGGTGCCTGGAATACTTGCCAACATGAGAATGGCTGGTGGGGACAGGACAGAGAACTGATGAGTTGCCCTGCACCAGTACCAGGGTAGCATTGCACCTTCTCAGTGCTTGAGACTTCTTACAGGGGATAATAAACATCCTTATTATTTTGGCCAATGGAGCTATAAATTCTGACTTGGATCCAGTACTATCATGCCAGGTAAAGTATGATATTTTTTCCTGAGTAGGCTGGAAACCACTACTTTACGGATAGTCCTGCTGTCCTAATACCTTCCTTCCTGAAGGAGTACCAATAGGCAGTTCCGTGAGTTAAGACACTTAGCCCTCTTAGCTATAAATATGCTTTCAGAGGATGTGGCATATTTGCATTTTGTCCCAATGTCTAATCAAATCATCATTTGTCACCAAGATCCCGAGAAAGTAGCAAACCAGATCTTAGTAGGATCTGGTAAAGAGAAAGGAGCCAGGCAAGACTGCAGGTGGGGAATCACGCCAGGGAGTGCTGTTTAGGAAGGAAGCCAAGCCTCAGGTGGGTGAGCTGGGGGTGGGACAGCCCAGTTCAACGGTCTAGTGTACAAGGCCAGTGTGAGTGACAGAAGCAAACTTAGTTTATTTCAGCCGTAAGTATACAACTTGCAAGTGCTGGGGTGTCACAGTTCTGAGCTGGATGGGACACAGGCCAGGACAGGGTTTTCCGAGTGTCTAGTTGCCGCATACCGGGTTCCTCTCTCCTGATGCTACAACAAGTTTTGGCTGGTGTGGTTTTTTCAGTTGACTGGAAGAAACAGCTTCAGCAGCTCCCTTACAGGGTTTCATCTCAGGGGAGAAAATTATTACCATGAAGTAGACTCGGAGTCTAATGACTGCGGTGCATAGTTTGGTTTGCGTTCGGTAAAGGAAAACTGTTCTCCTGTATTACCCCTCTAGGCATCGATCATCGGCCCTCTTCTTACTCTTACGTGAAAGGCAGACTCCTCTCACCTGCATACTTCCCCGCTTGCCCATTTTGGTTTTCTTCTCTTGGTGGACATAGATTGGGGGGAAAAAAGCTATCTCAAGGATAGATCCTGGAAAGCCGTGGTAACAAGAACAAAAAGACTGAGGGCAGGGGCAGCTTCTGTTGTCATCCCAGTCACCAGAGGTCACATTTTCTGAAACCGTCCCAATTTCCTCCTTAGTCCATGCCCCGCGGCCTCCACCCCCCACTTCCCCCGCCCCAGGTGTTGCCTGCCACGCGAGCAGAGCATAAGCTTTTGCTTATGCGCAATACAAGTTGAGGGAAACCATTGAAGCCTGTACCCTTCTGGGAACACTGAGCTTTCCGATCAATTCTCTCAGGATCCACCCACGTCCTCTTGGCACCTCCCCTTCTGGGCTCTGCCAAGCATTAGCCCATGGCTGCCTTTCATCTCAGCCAATTTGCTCGTTGGAGGCTAATCCCACGAAAAGTAACAAATCCCATTTGTTACTTTTAGGAAGGGGAGGAGGAGGTAAATCAAGAGATGGAATTGTTTTGGAGATCACCTCAAGGCAATTTCAATAATAAATGACCTCGGGGCTGAATTTCATATGCTAATTATAAGTGATGAGCCCAGCTCTTCCACAGAGTGCTTCGGCTTCTGGTGTGCTCTTAGCCGAGTACTATTTCAAGATTATGCCTCAGCTTTATTATGCAGTCCGCGGAGTGACCCAGCGTAATTAAGTTGCCAAACACCTTTCTTCACCACCTTCTCTTTTCAATTACTGCAAAGTTTCAGGAAAATTTAGCATAGTGCCTTCAATTTCCTACTTGATCCAGGCAAACGGGGCCAGAGTAAGCAGATGGTGCTGCTGCCGCACTCCCGCCGGCTAGCCTCCTCGGATGCTGTTGGATTTGAATAGATTTTAGCGCTTTGGGGACTCCACCGTAAGTATCCACCATTCAACTATTCGGAATCACAACTCTTTAGGTCTGAGCTACGGGATCATTGGAGCCCTGTGAGACCCAGTCCAAGGGATAACATACAAGGGTTTCAGCCATGGGATTCAAATTTTTAGTAAATAATTACACATTTATTAAGGTGAAAATTAGTTAATCTGGCACTCTACCAGCTTGAACTCTCAAGTAGCAATTTTGCCCAATTATAGTAAAACACAATTAGTGCCCATAATGAGGGCCCCGAGTCCCTGCAATTATCAGAATGCCTTCTGACTCATCCAAGAGGGATGCCACTGTGAACAGCACAGTTGGTTATGCTTGTCATGTATTCCATTTTTAAAAGTATGAGACTCTGCCCTTGACTTAAATTTAGTTACATGCAACCTTCTCTTGTACCTTCTGTTAGGATGTTGAGTTTATTTTGCGCCCATATCATTTTGTTTAGGAGGATCATATTATGGGTGTGTCTTTCCACCCTACATCTTCCCGCATCAACTAATCTAATCTAAATAATCCCAGGCAAACATGTTCAAGAATTTGTTTCGTTGGTGATTTTAAATTCCAAGATGGCAGTCATGATCAACCATCACAATATTTCAGCTACTGATGTTTTAATAAATTGTATCCTATTTAGTTTCTGTAATTACCCTCCTAAGAGTCAGTCTCCTGGTTTTATAGACAAGGGAATCAAGGTACAAAGATGTTAGAGGAAAGAGCTGACACTTGAAGTTAGATTTCATGTGATGCACTCAGCTAGAATGGGGACTGCTGGCTCAGTCATTTGTGTTGAGTCATAATGGTGAGAGATGGAGAAACTCCAACCTGATCCCACACCTTTCTTTAGGCAAATATTGCTCTTACTTGTTTGACTAGACCTCCTCTATAATGTCCTTTGCCATTAAAATAATCATCATGGCAATAAAATTTCCTTGAAAATTTATTCTGCAGCAAATGCTGTCTTTCTACTGTGATAGAATCTATTTTAGATAATGAAATCAGCAAAATCTGATTCCTGCTTTTTTGATTTTGTCTGTCTGTATGACTGTGTGATCTGTCATATATCCAGCTTAGCTCTGGCCTCTAGGAAGCTTAGTGTCTCTAGGCAACAACTGAATGTATGGGATGTAAATTATATCTTTGATTTCATTCTTTCTCTCATATTTTCCTTCTCTGTTTTCAAAATATTTACTCCATCTCTTATTCTGTATGTGGTTTAGTAAACTGTCTTATGTTATCCATAGATTGAATGCAAATATAAATGCTTTATCCCTACCTTAGGCCATACTAGATTCTTGGCATCTTGTTTTATATGAACGTCTACACCGTCATTGTAGCGTATGATGAATGTGATGCCTGGGCATAGCATATAGTACTGTTGGGTACTGATGATTGTTATCTATACAAAGGTCACACATGTCTGCATTATGACATGAGTTGCAAACTAAAGGAGAATGGGCATTATGCACCACTATGTCAAGATGCATCTTATTCAATTGGAATTTGATACCCTAGGACCATCTTTCTATATGATTGTATTATAGAAACCTTTCTCCATTGTGTGTGTGTTAGACAGCCAAGTCCTTTCCTTACACCCTTTTTGTTGTAACTACAGCCCTTTTAATTATTTTTTCTAATATGAGGTCATATTGAATATTGAATATGACCTAATTCAAATATGAGGTCATATTGAATAATGACTGAGTGTGGCTGAAGTACTGGGCAAACATAGGCTTGAATACGGATTCTACCTCTTCAGGTTATAAAGTGTAGAAGTTGAGTCCATTATTTAACTTCACTAAACCTCACTTTCTTTATCTTCAAAATATGGAGCTAATTATGCCCTTTTAGGTAGCAGAGTAGAAAGACAGCATTTGATTCAGAATCATTTTTCAAAGAAATTTTATCACCATGTTGATTAATTATTTTAATGACAAAGGACATTATAAAGGAGGTCTAGTCGATCATTGTTCATTGCATTCAAAAGTAAGAACAATGCCTAAAGAAAGCTGTGGGACCAGGTTGTGGAGTTCCTCCATCTCTCACTATTATGACACAGATGACTGAGAAAACAATTTTAGGTTGAGTCCCTCACCTAAAATCTAACAAAGTCTCAGCACTTTCCTCTAACATCTCTGTACCTTGATTCCTTAGTCTATTAAACCAGGAGACTGACTCTTTATTAGGAGAGTAATTACAGAAATGGAAACTTCAGTAGCTGAAATATTGTGATGGTTGATCATGATTGTCGACTTGATGGAAGTTTTAGAATCATCAAAGAAACAAATTCCTGAATATGTTTGTGAGGGATTATGTAGAAGATGAGAAGATACAGGGTGGAAACACACACACAAATTATGGATAGTACCTTCCCATGGCATGAATAAAAGTATACATATGCTGAATATGTGTACTGAATAAAAAGTATAAATCCCTCTGGGCAGAGGTATTCATCACTCTCTGCTTCCTGATTGATATATTCAATGGGACCAGCTGTCTCAGGCTCCTGGGGCCACTACCTCCTACCATGAAGGAGTGTACCTTTGAACTTTAAGCCAAGAGAAACCCTCTCTTCCTTATGTGGCTTTTGTCAGGCATTTTGTCACAGCAACAAGACAAATAATACACAGATCATTTTAAAATTGTAATACAGACCCTTCTGTGTTACTTAGAAAACTATAATTACATAGCTCATAGTTAATAAACATGAAATAAATAATAAAAATTAAATTAATATAGAATACTCTTAAAACTTTCCAATGCACTAGGCAGTGTGACTAAAAAAAGCATTATATAGAATGTGATCCTTAACCTTTTCCAGTGTACACTTTTGCCCTACTAATTAGATTCGTTGAATGTACCACTAATACCCAGAACATTGCATTTCACAAAGCTGAGACTCTATCTCCATCACATAGCAATTAGCCATTTGCTCCTTCCCTGGTCTTCTTGCAATCACTATTCCACTTCCCGTTTCTGTGAATCTGGCTACCACAGGTCCTTATATGAACAAAATCAGGAAGCAATTGCTCTGCTCTTCCTGGCTTCTTTCACAGTAGTATACTGTTTGCAAGGCTAATTTATGATGTAAGATGCATCCAAATTGTCTTTCTGGATAAGGCTGAACAGTATTGAACTTCATTCGTACATCACATTTTGTTTATGCTTTTATTTTGGAGAGGATACTTGAGTGAATTCAACTCAGCAGCTGCTGTGAATGCTGCTATGAACATGGGTGTGCAAATGTCTCTTCGAGATCTTCCTGTGAAACTTTGCATATATATACAGAAGCCAGATCATATGGTAATTCTATTTTTAAGTTTTGAATACCATCTTTCATTTTCTAAGAAATCTTTTTGGTTATTTTGTGAATGAAATGTTACTTATTTTAAATAATAAATTCCTACTAAATTAGAGTTTGTAAACATGAAATTTAACTTTTACTGCTTTTGTGCAATATTCTGAATGGAAATGCACCCATTACTTTTGGATTTACATATCTAAAACACATGAGAATGACTTAGACATAAATAGATGCACAGCACCATAGGATTGGCAGGTTCATACTCAGTTTTTCTATAACTTCACTGCTCAGTGACACAGCCCATCAAGTGGCATTGGGTCATCGTGATGTGATTCTGATACATAGACTGATTCTTTGTAGAGCCCTGAAATACACTATATAAAGAACTGAATAAAGTATGCAGCTACTTAAACCTCAAATATTCTGCCTTGGCCACAGTCTCATTATCGACTTTTAATGGAACGTTATATGATATCAATACTCATTTTTCAAAACGGCCCCCTTTATGCGAAATGTATTTACATAAAAGGCTGAGGGAGAATTCTTTTATTTTTCCGTTGAAACTGACGATGAATAAGTGGGTCATATGCTTTCAGGGGTGTGTTTGGAGTTGAGAGAAAGTGAGAGCAATGTGAGAATAGCAGGGTGTTAGGGTGAAGGCTGGAGCCATCCCATTATCCCATGTCTCCTAGGAACAGTAATCCCAGCTCCATTAGTACAGAATGAGAGGCCATTTGGGTAAATATAGTCACATAAATATATCATTAGGCAGTTTTGTAAAATGCACATTATTTACTCAAGCAAATATGTAATTAGAACATTTTTTAAAACACAGATTATCTACCAAAGAGACTCAAACTGTTCCTTTGGTGCATTTGAGCCTATTGGGTAAAACTGTAATTAGGCCATTAATTAAACCCAAATCATATTATTTATTAAAAGATGCTTTGCTGATCTGATAAGCATTTTCTTTGCTCTTTAAGGCATTTTAATAATTGATTATTGTGAACCCCATGGCTATCACTTGCCCTTCATTCATTCCTTTCTGATTTTCGTCTTGTTTCATTTTATGATGATGGTTATAGATTTAGATTTCCCTGTGGATAATATGTGCAAAAATGCTTGATGTAGCATTGCCGTTTCCCCTTTCTGCACAGTTCTTCAAAGCTGTGAGAATGAAAGGACCTGCTCACTGGATTCTTTTTAACCATATCCTTTTGAATATTATTTGTAGGGGGAGTGGTTTGTGGATTTGTCCTTGGGTTTTTCCCTTATTGTGCATATGGACTTGGTAGGATAAAAAATGCTTTGAAGTTATGAAACATTGAGGTTATATGAACTTTTTGCAGATGGATTTGTTTGGAGCACACAGAGGTTCCATCTTTCCAGCGTGTTTGTAACTGGAGAAGGTTTATCTGTAATTGAAATAAACTGTTTGTGGACCAGGTAAGGACTGATGACCCCTACTCTTGTTAGTATACTCACTTGCATTCTTTCATGACACATATCCCAGGGGATTTTAATAGGTGGGATATATTAAATAATTTCCTGGCTTTGATTTGGTCTATGCCAATCTCTCTATTATAGCTAGTGTTTATTATTTTTCCTAAGAATTATATGATCAGTTTATCAGAGGTCAAGATTTTTGCATTTCCTCTTCCTTCTTTTCAGAACACTGCTTGTCTCTTGTTTTTCCTTTGCCTTGGCGATTCAATGGAGTGCCGAGTTAAAAACACATGGGGGAACCAGGCTGTTTTGGTCTGAATTGAGCTTCCTTTCTAATTATCTATGTGGCCATCACAAGTCATGCCATTTTGGCTCATATTCTTGTGAACTACCGCTTATCAAGAAATCATGAGTATTCATGGCTTTGTTTCTGAAAGCCTTCCTTAACATTCCACATCTGGGATCTCCTTGAAACCTTTTCTGTTTTAGCCCCTGCCACACAATGAATTGCACTTGTTTTATGATGACCTACTTCTTACACTAAACTAAAAATTACATAAGAGAAATGAGGAGACCAATCTTTTTCAGTATTATGTTACAACATCAGGTACAGTGCTAATAAACAGTATCTGGTGCCAGGAGTACCTAGTCATCTTAAGGTTCTGTGTTAAGTGATGAAGAATTAGGAATACATAAGAAGTACATCTCTCGCACTCTGCTGCCTGATTTTTTTCTGGGGAGATGTTAAGAGCAGTCTTTTTACCCAGATAGAATGTCACCAAGGGATTTTTTTTGTCAAAGTCCAAATTTGGAAACCAGTGAATTCATTGGTGTGAATTATAGAAGCATAGGTGACTCAACACCACTGAGAAGTCCCAGTCAATTGTTTAGCTCTTCTCTACAGGTAATTAGAATCTCAAAAAGGGTCTGTGTAGGGTCCCATGATGGATTTGTGAAGATCTCATAAACTCAAGAATCTTATACGTTTGTCCCTAACTGTGAGTGTGACTGTTAATTGGCCTGATTTCTTGAGGGTATTGCAAAGATCATCAGAGGTACTGTACTTCAAGATGACAATGGTTATCTTTGGCTCAGAAGAAACACCTGGATAATGAAGTATTAAAAGCACATCAAATCATTTTAACAAAATAATGGACACAACTGGGGCCTATGATTTTCCCATCTACAGATTACCTGTGCTTATAGAATCAAACATGAATTTCTTTCTGTGGCACGAACCTTAAAAAATGAAAACATGGTTGGTTGTACCAATATTAGTCAACTATATTGTTTGATATGCTAATAGCATAACATGCCGGGTTCATAGTCAATCAGAACAATTGATGACAATTTTCTCCCAGAAGTCTTCACAGTACCTTCTGGTATTATGAACTAGTCAGTCAAGAAGAAGTTTGCACATGAGTTTTCCATATCCTGCAACCAAGAAATACGTTGTCATCAGCAATAGTATCTAAGTAAGTTTTGGCATGAAGCCAATGACAGTGGAAATTGCCTGTACAGTATGTGGACTTCCTCGGGCAATAACTCACAAGGAATAGTTCACCACTGATACTGAGACTTTCATTCAGTAACCATATGACTCCTGGTAGTGCCTTTTCCTCCATCCATGCAAGATACTTTTGTTGCTTTAACTTTTTCCCTGTTCATCTAGTTGCTTTTCTAAGTTTGTAACGTATTTAATAGCTCTGTATCATCTGTGTAAAGATGCCCTTTTGAAGTGTGTTCTAAATTACAAAGCAAAGTCCTAACTCATGTTTTCATGAAAAACAGTAAAATTGTAAAAGATAACCTCAGAGAAATATTCTGAGGATCCATGACTGACTGTTCCGGCCAAGTTGAATGAATCTTGAGACTTAGTAGCTAAGGGCGAATTAGAACAACAAAACAAAGCAAAACACATTATCAAGGTCCAATATAATATGAAAAGGCTCCAACACTTGTTTCAGTTGAGCAATGTTGGATACAGTACTTTGAACAGGGAGTGGCTTTCAGGTGTAGTTGTCTGCATCTTTTTCTCTGTATGGAACCCAGCAGAACACCTGCGGAATGCTGGGTGCTGGGAAGGCCTTTAGGGTCAGCTCTGAATGTGGCAAGTGCTCTGACAGCTGCTGATTTCCCTCTCGCCCTTCATCTGCCTACTCTTTAGTCTAGTAGGTGCATCAAGGATTACATGGACTTCTCTCTAATCCCTTTGACAAAATAAAATGTTTGTGCCTTAAAGACTTTCAGAAATCACAAAGAATTGATCATTTTGTCAAAATTTTTCCTTAAGAATTGCAGATGAATACAAGTCTTGCCTCATTCGCTTTTGCTTTTGAGTGATCTGCACAGGCTCCCTTGTCTGTTTTCTCATTTCTCATGTTTAGCCAATTTACTTGCCAGTTCAGAGGCTCAGCCTCAGTCTTACCACCCATGGAAAGGGACACAGAACCATTGTATAGAGCTATTTACAGGTCTCGGAATATATTTCTCCAGTCTTTTGTTCATTTTCAGAACATCACCACACTCACATGGTTGACCACATTCATCAAGGGGCTACATCATCTTTTGGAGACGGATGCAAACAATTACTCCAGATGCTTATCTTTGGTCCTTTTAGGTGCTTCTCGTTCAAAATGTTATATGAGTTTTCTTGGGAAGGCATAAAGAAATGTTTATTTATCCCAGATAGAGAGGATACCTGTAGAGCAAAACAAAATAATTGTTCAAATCCAGCTTGGTGAACCAATGAGCTTAATGGGGTTACTTGCAAGAGCATAAATTATTCACAGGTGGTATGCTACCAGTACATTCTATGATTAATGTTTCTGCAGCTATGCCAAGAAGTCTTATTCTAGTCAATAACTTACCTTATAGGGTAGCCATTGTAATCCTACAAGGACCTTTATGAGGACCTCATGTAGACCTTGTGATAGTCTTGTGGAATTCTCTCATTATTAATAGGGCCATTCTCATGAAGATCTCATGTGGAAGACTTTGATGTTCATATACAACCTGGTGGAAGTAGTTGCAGCACACCCTCACATAGCTTATAATATAATATGGAGGCTAGCGATTGAGGCAATTAATATAAAGAAAACATAAAACAAGGCAAGTGCCAAAAGTTTAGGCCTTTAATTTTGTGACAATCTAACACACGGTGAGTATTCAGTACACACCTCTTAAGAAGCAATGCTTGGCTAAAGTCTGAAGGATGAGTGGTTAAAGCATAGAATAGGAAGACAGAGAAATACCTTCAGGCAGAGAAAATAGTTTATGTCAGTATTCTTGTCTGAGCCCAGCAGGTGTGATGGATTGCGAAACATGTGGGTCTTAAGTAGAAGCTGTGAGCAAGTGAGAAATGCTTGCTGTAACTGGAGGGACAGACAGAGGCTGTGCAGAGAGGGCCTACACAAATAAAAGATGTTTTCTATTGTAAGTGGGAAACCATTGACATATTTAGGAAGAAAAAAGACATGCTCATAAGGACATTTAAGAGATTCAGTTATTTGGATATAGTGTTGAATGTATTTAAAGGAGAGTGGGTCAAGAAAAGAGCTGTATATATTAATCAAACATACAGCTTAACAAGAAACAAGGAAAAAAGGTAGCATGAACTATACTTAACATTGTTAAAATGAGCAAAAATGTAAATAGATTTGAGAAGGGTTCAGTTATAAGAGTCAAAAGGATTTGATGATGATTAGATATGAGTAACAACTAACTCAGGAAAAGAGACTCACAGATGATGCCTAGTATTAGTAAGCATATGAAAGATTAATTCTATCACTTCCCAAAGGGCACAGAAGAAGAAGACAAAGTCTAGGATTCCAACAATGAGCCTCACTTAGCACATATTTTGCTTGAGAGAATCTTGAGACACTGCAGACACGTTTTCAACAGGAAAACAAAAAAACTGGTTCTAGAATTTAGAAATGAAATTTGGAGTGCTGATGTAACTGTGGGCATCACCTTCAAATGGGTGAATTTTGCATCTATGTATATATAAACACAGCAACCTAGTGGGAAGAGTTTTGAGTAAAAGAGTAAAGGGTCTACAGATGTGTCCTGAAGAATCCCAAATTGATTAACTGGTAAATGGTCTATTGGGAGTCCCATCTGTGTGCTGTGATTACCATTAATGAATAAAGAAACTGCTTT
>LOJH01008073.1:14708-30091 GCA_001685095.1 Ellobius talpinus | reverse complement strand
GTTTCTTTATTAACCAATGAAAGTAACATATAGGCAGATGACCCTCCTACATCAGAGCAGTGGTTCTCAATCTGTGGGTCGTGACTCCTTTAGCAAATAAATGTCTATCTTCAAAAATACTTACATTACAATTCATAACTGTAGCAAAAATTACGATTATGAAGCAGCAACAAAAATAATTTTATGGTTGGGGGTCATCACAACATGAGGAACTGTATTGAGGGATCGCAGCTTTAGGAAGGTTGAGAACCAATGGATTAGCATTTCACTGATGGTGCAATGTTGCAAATCAGGAGTCATCTAGCCTGGGCTAACTCGGCTCTCCTTAATAGGCATTGACTGCCCAACTGTGTGCCTGATTTAATATCCTCCTGGCTGTCACCTAAACATTTTGGAGTGTAACAGAGACCACAGGCTTCAGCCCCCTCCCCATGCTAAGAATGTTATCAAGTTGTATCTGAGGCTAGAGCAGTTCTCTTACTGTGCTGTGTCCTGCCTGCCTGAGGTGCCCACCAATGTCTTTAAAGTTTGTCACTTTACAAGTTTCTTTGCTATGTGTGTAGAGATAGCATGAAACTGTAACCACAGTGGGAATTTCCATGTGGAATTTACGATGGTTTAAACCTATTCTTTGGGGTCATCATCATCCTGAAAAGAGTATCTCTTATCCACCTTCAGGTGAAAACTGTTTTCACATCATCTGAAGAGATGGATTCCTGCTTTCTCTCTGGCTTCTCTGTGTTGATACTACCATTTTTAAAAAAAATAAAAATATGAAATAAATGCCAGAAAACGTACATATATCAAATTGCCACAATGGTGTGAAATCTCTTCCTGGGAGGCAAGTCCTGCTCTGACTGGTATCAGGCTTCAACCTTTCCCCTCTCCCAGCATGGGATTCAGGGAGAGATTTTCCCTCTTACTGTTTCAGTACTCTGATAATGAATGGAAAAGCATGTATATTTGTCTTTAGCATATCTCCTTTCCTGCCAGGAGCAGACACAAGAACAGGAGGTTACATGAGAAGAAGGCTCAGATTGAAGCCGTGTTGATGAATTATTTAAATAAAATCACAACTTGGAGCTGGAAGATGGCTCAGCAGGTAAAGCATTTGCTGGCACAAAGTACCAGGACCAGAGTTCAAACCCCAGCACCTAAATAAAGGCCAGGCTGGCATGTTGGCTTACTTGCAATCCCAGTAATCAGAAGGAAGAGATAAGGGGCTCCCCTGAGCAGTCTAGCTATCCAGATCAGCCAAATTTGTGAGCTCTGAATCCAAGTGGGCAACCATTTCTCAACGTGTATGGTACAGAGTATCCAAGAAGAAACTCTGCATCAATACCTGGCCTCCACATGCACACATATTAATATGCACCTGTATACTCATGTACCTACACACATCTACACACACTCAGGCACCCTCACACACACACACACACATGCATAAAAAGAACTCCGATCTCAGTTGAAATTTGAACTATGCATTGAATGACAAAGATGGCAATTCCAGCATCACCAGAAGTTCTTTTTGGTGAATATCAGGGCCTGCTCTTCTCCTTCTCCTCTACATTAGGTTGGCTCCATCACCTTTCAGTCTAGGCCAAAATTCCCCATCTGTAATCATGGAATGTAAAATGGGCATGTCTGTGTTTAAAGACTTAAAATATATTGAAAATATCTTGAAATCTGATTTATCATGAAGATAAAATGTGGTGGGGCTTTTTGTTTTTGTTTTTGGCTTTTGGTTTTTGTTTTGGAATGTTTGTTTGTTTTTGTGGTTAGGAGCATCTGTGTCTTCTGTGTTCATCCAGTGAACTCAGATCATCCAGTTCTGATACCTTCTGGACCACCAAGAGAAGCCGCCATTACCTCCTTTATCTAATTCCCTCTGCATTTTGTTTAGCCTTTTAGTACACATTTCTGGTAATGTGTAACAGTTACCTAGTTGCAAAGTTTTCCATCCCACACCCTTTCCTTAAGGCAGCCAAGTCAACAATGGCCTTCTCTGCATCTCCAATTGCAATGGCACAGATTTAGATTTCAATAGATGTTTGTTGAAAAGGTGAAAAACATTTCCTTTTTAATCCCCCAAAATACCTGTCTTGAGTATCTTACTCTAGTTTCTCTGAAGTCACATTCTCCAGCCAGCTAAGAAATTCTTTCTTAGCTCTTCAAATTCCTTTATACGGCATTGGGATGTAGTATATGCTCAAGATGAGCATGAGAAACAGAAATCTTAGAGAATCTAAATTATATGTTGAAGTTGTCTCAAGAAGCCCTTTGTTTCAGTTCTTGTTCTTTTTTAAAAAAATATTTTATTAGGGCAATGAGAGAAAAAGAACCAGATGGAAGAAACCCTCCCGTGTTTGCAGGAGCATGCGCAGAATGTACACACGATTCGTGCACTGATGGCTCCTCCTCTCCATGTCCTCTCTCCAGACCAGGACCATGAAACTCTCTTTAGATTCCAATCAGATCTGGCCTCTGTTGAAAGCAATGCAACACACCGAAATGCCATAACTTGTTCACTCTGTGGGCAACCCGCGGCCAATTGTTGACTGGCCGTATTTGGTCTGACTCTGATATTTAATTACAACTACCATTGATCCGTTTCTGCTATTTTCCAAGATCTCATTCAGAGTGTTGCATTCCTTGATTCATTCTCCATCAAATTAACTATATTCCTCTCCTTTCCCTGATTATTTGATGTCTGTCCAAGGAATCTCACAGAAAGTTTGTACCTCTGGGTTCTAGAAGGAGACATAAAATTATTAACTAGCTTCTATGGGTCTGCAAAGAAAGTAATTTTGCCTCCTCTCGTACTCTACTACCTCTTATGCTTACAGAAGACTTTTCCTGTCAATTCCTCGCCTTACATTGCTACCAAACCCATCAGTTCTTGTTTTCTGCTTGCAACTCAACCACTATTCCCAGGCCCTGCCAGTCCTCTATTACCGCTCTTAATCCCATCACCACAGAAGTAGAGCTAAATTAAGATGAATGACTGACTTTTGTAAGGAACCAGACTATCGTTGTTAGCCATAACTAGTATAGTTTGAAGACAGTGAAGCCATTTATCACAGAAATAATGGATGAAATATTAATGTGCTTCTTTATGCATGATAGATTTTGTGTTTTAAACAAAATGAATATATCCAGAAAATCTGGATGTTTAGAGTTATGGAATAAAGAAATTTTTATGGAACTAGCTTCTATGTGGCAATGAGTTTAAAATCTATATGCAGTGTGGTCAGGGATGATCTCATCAGAAGAAGCATGGGGTCCAGGCAACAGCTCTTATGCTGGTAAAAAAGGGGGGATTTGTTTCTGTCTTTCTCAGAGTAAGAGGTCATTCAGCATAATAGCCACAAATTCTTCATTGAACAGTGGTTCCAATTTCTTCACACTATTGCCAACACTTATTATCTCTCTTTTTGAAAAATCAATAACTCTGCTAGCAGGTATAAGATGATAGATACATTGTTATTCTAAGTGAGATAAGCCAATCAAAGAAAAATCCATGTTATACAACATGAGTACCTAAAACTGTCAGTTGCATGGGCATGGTAAGATTCACTGTATAAAGACAAACTAGCTAATTTAACTAATTCCTATGCACATAATCAGATTATAGTGGCTGATGTTAGAATCTTGATGAAGGATAAATGGAGAGACCTGTTGAATTAATATAAAATTTATATATGTAAGCTAAATAAGTTCTAAAGATCCGGTGTGCAGCATTGTGCCCACTGAACAATATTATAGTATTATAATATTATTTTATATTATTATGTTATATTATATTATAGACTTTAAATTTGGTAAGAAGCTAGAACTCTGCTAAGCAGAGGGGGATGACTTATTTCCTGATCTGGGTCATGAGTTAGATTCAGAAGTGCTGGAAATAATGTGCAAAATTGGGTGAAGGGCGATGAGTAGGCTTGCTGAATAGACTCATCAGAAAACTCAATGCTGGCTTTTATGGGCACCTAAGTCCTTTGAATAAGAACTTTGAATAAGATGTGATAAGAGATAAGTCTTGTTTTGTAAGATAATATGATTCAAATGAATTCTTTCCTACTGCTACTTCTTCCGCAGGCAACTGAGTGTCTTTGCCCCAACTGCACAAACTTAAGACCCTCGTGGCCCCCTTGCAGGCTCTTGGTTGTGTAAATAACCAAAATGAATTTCCGAAGTACACATGAGCGGCTCGTCTCATGTTCAAAGGCACTTGCTCTGTGGGATTCCAAATGCTCTTCTAAAGGAAAAGAAAATACTTCAGGCTTGAAGAACCCAGTCCACTTTCCTTTGCTGTTGTCTTTGTTTTGTTTCTTTGAGAGAGTCTGATGGTGTAGATCAAGTTAGCACTGAACTTGGGATCCTCCTAACACGGTGACCCTTCGTCCACTGCTACCATTGCATATATGCACCACTGTACCAGGAGGGACTTCCATTTCTGTCTCATTATGCTTTGAAGGCCTATGTGACGCTTTACATTAAGGCTTTGTAAAGTAGCAGAAATACCTCTTGATTAAAAAAAATAAGCTGGATTTATTTACTATGTGTAGGTGTGTGTGCTCACACAAGTTGATGTATACCACATAGGTGTAGGTTTCAGAGGGGTTCAGAAGGCGTTAGATCCTCTCGAACTAGAGTCATGGGTGGTTGGGAGCCACTTAATATAATTGCTGGGAACTGAACCCAGGTCCTCTGCAAAAACCCTAAGTACTCTTAACCACTGGGCAATCTGTTCAGCCCCCAGTATAAACACCCTCAGAATTTCTCATGAGTCATATCTGTATGCCTTACGAAACTTGACATAGTAGTTGCATTAAAACCGAAGAAAAGTGGGTTTCAGCAACCATAGTTAAGTCCTCTGCATGGCACACTTAAAGGTAACTTTGTCCAAAGGGTCAATAGACCATTCATCCTGTGCAGTTTATGGAAGCAAAGGTAGAGGGGTTGGAGATACCTCAGTGGTTAAAGCACTTGAGTATGAGGGCTGGAGTGGGGATCCCCAGGAACTACTGTAAAGGCTAAGTGGGTATGACAGACAATGACCTGTAATTCCAGACTCAGCAGGCAGAGACCGGGTTCCCCACAGCAAACCTTCTAACAAGACTAGCCCTGTCAGTCCGCACCAGGTTTCACCAGGCCGCTCGGTTTCCATTAAGAAGGTGGAAGAGCGATCAATAATGATCCCAATGTTAAATATGGATGCACAGCACATGCAAGCATACACACACAGAAACAAACATGCTTATGCACATGCCTACCAGACATCCATACAAGAAAAAGAGAAAAAATAATAATGTGTCATGGAGAATAAAATGGTTGAAGAGGGTATGTGCTCGAGTCATACAAGTGGTCCTGGTTTTTTATAGGAGGGAAAACTAGATTATTTACACTGTGACTGTCCCTACAGTCCTTTCCAATTTCTTACAAAGCATGACAGTATTTTTGCGAATCTCTTTTCCCAACTACAACTAAAGCTTTTAAGTCGCACACTCNAAAAAAAAAAAAAATCCTCCATTGTTCTCACGCTGGAGAAAACAGTTATTGCAGTTTTATTGAAAGAGTTTGACATTCTGATAGACTTTAGGATAAGGCAAATATTTCTCTACGAAGAGCAACGTGAGAACACAGCATTACAAATTTGCATTAGGGACCAATTATCAACAGTCTGAGGAACACTGGGCTTTCAGAGCAACAAAACAGGAAGACAATTGTACAGAAATAATTTAGCTTCCAATCAGGTTCAGCACAGAAAAGGCCCTCCATTGTTCCCCGCTATCAACCCACTGTCATTAACGTGCCACGAAGGCTGCTGACAAGGAGAAGAAAGATTTTCCAATTTATCTCAGATTAGGCTTTTCCTTGTGTTCTAATGGCCTGGGAATCAACAACTATCATCCCATTTCTGGGTTCGTCCGCTAATTTATAGCTTAGATGCGCATATGCGGACTTGCTTCCTGGAGAACTAAGCCTTTGCCAGCTGAGTTTTCGACCAGATCATTCTAATTGCCCTCATGATGAGGGGGTGTTGAGAACAATTTCCTCCTTTTTGTAATTTCAAGCCAATAAATGTCTTCATGTCTCCTTTTTGAGTGGATAAATTATATATAACCTCTAAGGTGGCTTAAACTTTAACTCACTTTTGCAGAGAAAACCAATCGTTAAGGTCTCTAAGGGAAAGAAAATTATGTATATTTTTTCAATTTGTTTAACAATTTGTAAGAGAATTTGAAGACCATGTGCCCCAGCTGCTCCAGACAGCATGTACTGCTTGGGAAGATGAAAAAGCTAACTTACTAACTAAAACAGTCAGAAAATAAGCAAAAGGTCTTAAGAACTGTTTTTCCTTTTTGTTTAATGATATTTTTTGCCTTGCATGCAGCAAAACTTGTAAAGATTCTCTGGCTTTTCATCACCCCTTCCAACAGCACCATCCACACCCCTCCCAAGCCACGTACCCCACCTCTGAGGTAGAGCCCAAGTTTGGAAACTGTAACTGATTAACATCCCTATTATAATTTTAAAAGTATTTTCAAATTCTTATGTTTTCCTTTTCAAGCAAGTCAATGTCTCTGCAGTGTCTGTGTTCAAGCAATGTCGCCAAGTCATTTCTTACTTTCTGAGAATTATATTCATAGATAAAAATCTTCCTTTCCTAGTCACCTCATCTTTGATGTTTCCTCAATGTTCTGAAATTTCTGATGTTTGATAAAACACTAAAATCAGTAAATGTTACAAAATACCAGACAGCAAAAGTACATAAGTCAAATGCATGTTCTAACTTCAGCTGATATTGTAAAATTAAAACATTTAGCCAGCATCAGGATTCAATTCATATTAACTTCTGTGATGTCACTAAAGAATTAAGTTTAGTTTGTAGAAAATCATTGGCAATTAAATGGGGCTTGGTTTTATATAGTTTATGGATCTTGGAAAAATTAAAGGAAAGATGACTTGAAGACATGAATGTCATTTGAACTTTATTTTACCTTATATATAGAAAATAAATTCAATGCTTAACTAAACAATATCTTTTAAATTTACGTTCACTCAAGACCTCTCATACAGTTCACTACAATAATCAGAGTTCTCCAATGAAACAAATCAATAGTGTGTGTGTGTGTGTGTGTGAAACAGAGAGAGAGAGGAAGAGAGAGAGGGAGAGAATGTGGTAAAACTTACAAATAGCTGTCTATCCTGCTTACATATTAATATATATTATATAGTTAGAGAATACATATGCATAAAATATGCAGGCATATATGCCTCTCCTAGGTACTTCATATCCATCATCTCTATATAAAGAGAGCTATTATATGGTCTTGACTCACATTCTTACAAAGGCTGAGATGCCCTGGAACATACAGCAGCCTAGGACAAATTTTGATGTAGCTCCAGTCTGGAACGAAAGGTCTGAGGAGGAGAAAACCTAGTCATTTACAAGCCTCCTTTTGAGCCCACAGGCAAAAGGAAATCAGCATCCAGCAGACAGGGCATGAATTTTCATTTATTTTTCTACCCAAGCCTTCAATTGTGTAGATGAGGCACACACGGTTGACAAAGGGTAGCTCTGCTTTAATTAGCTCAGCAAGTCTAGTAGCATCTTATTGAAAAAGACCCTCATACACACAATAAGAACGATGTTTGGACGATACCGGGGAACTTGTAGCCCATTCTAATTGTCATAATAATGCCATAGCATTAGTTACAGCCTATATCATCTTCAAAGGATGCATTGCCCACCAAATTGTATCAAAACTAACACAGACGAAATCCTTTGAAAATATGTCTCAATCACTAAAGTTAATGCTAGATCATCCCATTCTTGGAGTGGCCGGTTAATTGAGGAGTTTTAAAATTTAGTTTCCCTTATAACATTCCATCTCAGAGAAGATGGGTCAGGTTATTTTGTCTGCAGGATACATAAAACATCTGAATGAAAGTTGCTGAATGACACACAGTAGCCATAGTCCAACCACTATGGCAGATGAAGAAATCAAGCCTGGCATTAAAATTATGTTCCTTCCATAAGAGAAACCCGAATGAGTAAGGATCCTCCATGAGAGAAACCCAAATGTAGTATGACTTGGGCTGATGCAGCTGTTATACTGTTTAATTATTCCTATGGTAATTGTTATAATATTGAAGTATTTTTTGTTGTGAATCCCCTGTATGTCGCCTGCTGTCCCTCAAGGGTAAAACAGGCTTTCTCTCTGCTTAGAAACTAATAGATAATGGTTGATGCAGCAGGTGATGTCAGTGTTCCAGGTTTGTAAAGTTTAGTGCCATCTAAGTGTTCAATATTTTTATTCTCACCCTTGGGTAGGACTCTGCTAACAAAGGCTTTCTATTACACCAGGTCAATGTCTTGACTTAGTAACACTTGATCACAGCCCCCTGAATTCATAGGTTAAAAACAAAAGTAACATATGTTTCTCTTTAGAACAACAACACCATTGTTACTTCTGAATGAGAAAAAGCAAGGCTAGAGACTCCAATAACCTTCTGTCATCAGGGGCAGCTCATCCAAGAATGCTAATTTATAAAATGTAACTTTTGACAGGTGGATAACAATCTTACTTCCCTTGTAAAATGCTTAGCAAACTGAAAAAGAATCCAAGGACATAAAAGAAGTCTATCTTCAGCACTCATAACAGAGTGAAAGTACAGTCTGGAATACATAGATTTGATAATTTTTCACATCCATAATATATGATGAATGTTGCTTTTCAGTAAGATGCCAAGAGAAAAACAGACCCAGGGACCACTAGGCTACAGTACACTGTGCAACTGAGTTACTTTCCTTCAGGAAACACAGCTGTTATGGCAGTGTACATCTCTTGGCATCTGGCTATGACAGCTGCATTTAGCAAAAAAGCATGCAGAATAAGTGTCTTCCCAGTATTGCTTGTTAACCATAAATTATTCTTAAATTCTCAAACTGCAAAATCCCCAGACTTTCTTGACCCTTGATCAATAACGAGAGAGCCATTATACAAACATTGCTGGGATGATCAGTCCCGATCCGAGAAATGGAAGATAGATTTTCTGATCTTTCCTGGCACCTAATTCAGCTGCAAAATAAATGTGTCATAATTTATTTAAAGTTCAGGGAGTGGAGAGAGCCCAAGAGCTCCCAGGGTCTAGTGTACTTACTTCTTGGGAAAATGTAAACCACTGGATGCCGACTGCTCCTGGGATTTAAAACTAAGAGCAAACGTAGTCTCAGAGTGGAGAAGACCAAAGATAAGCCACACAATTTTCAAAGCAAACTCTAAATGCTCTCATTTGTGGATCTCACATTTTTGAAAACTCAGTTTTTAAAATTTGGAAACCCATCCTTGGCATTCAAGTAAACATGGTCACGTGAAAGCACACTCCTTCCAGCACCCACTAAAATGTGTGTTATTTCTAACATGGCTGCTGCTCACATAATCACAATAAACACGCACGTGGAAATCAGACAATAGTTGCATAAATTTAGAGATGGTAATGACAATTGTTGTAACAGAAACAAATCTGAAGCCAAGGACTTACATTCACCTATTATGTATAAAGCAACCCCCATCTGCCAAGCGATATTTTAGAGAGAAACCACTGAACAATCAGCAGAAGCAGTAGAAGCTCTGTTCCTAAAGAGCTCAGATAGAGGAAGTGGATGAGAACCATCCAGAGATTGAAGACAAATTAAAAGAACAAACTATTCCCAAGAATCCAAATGGATAAGAATGGTAATTATTAACTCTGGGTTTGCTCCTTTGCACTATAGGTGATCCCAGAACATGGGTGAAGGCAAAGGGATCAGAATTTCGAGGTATGATTTGGCTTCAGAGTGAGTTAGAAACCAGAATGTGAAATGTACAATTCTGGTTAAGTGGTAACCAGATTTCTACTCCTCTTTCCCTACCTAGCACACCTGGGACTACACCACCATCGCCACATAATGTCATAAATTGTAAACAAGCAGAGTGGAGAAGAGAAATGAGGCATTGTTTTGAAACTTGAGAGGGAATAAGTGATTATACATTCAACTAGGGTATCCTTAGGTATAGACTGAGTTATCTATTTCCTGAATCTCGAATCCCTACCAGAACTCTACCTCTCATGGTGATGGTATCTGGGGTGTTTGGGAGGTACAACAGTTTCCATGAATTCAGGAGATTAGGAAGCCCACTATGATGCTGATCATGTTCTTGGGAGAGTCTTTAGCAGTCTGGCCCACAGTGCACTCACACAGGGAAGAGATCACAAGAAAACAAGGTAGCAGATATCCATAAACCAGGAAGTGGGACCAGTAGCGTGGTACAATTCTTCAAGACTTCAGAACAATATGAAAATAAATGTCTGTTGTTTAAGATGCTAAAACATAATTTACGTTTTGTTAAGGCAGCCTTGCCAAACCAGAATACCCACCCAGCCTTCACTGTCTTCTGATTAATACACAGACTGTAGGAGTTGGATGTCTTTCTTTTGTTTTGTTTGGAGTACCTTTGGAGATGAGAGGGAGACCATCCTATGATGTAGCGATGGATGCTCCAACTTGTGCTAACACTCCAATCAGTCTTAATGTCGCCTTCTTATAGGGGAGGGGACAGTCGAGATACTCTGTGTTGAATTATAAAGACAAAAACAAAACACAGAACAGAAGCAAAGGGGGAAGGGAGAGAGAGAGAAAAGTAAACAAAAATTTTAATATAAATTTAAAGAACAGGGGTTTATCACAAGTAAGAGAAGATAATGTACCTTTTAACAAAGAATGAAGGCCTAAATCAGAGTCAAAGAATTAAAAAAACACTCAGAAATTAAAGATTTAGCTGAGTACTTCAAATATTTCCGAGGAAGATGTGAAGAAAAAAGTTTTAAAAATGCATGAATTAATTTATTAGGAAGCAGAACAAAAGGATAGAGAATTGTGGGATCCACCCAGAAGCTGGCACTTTCCTTTAGGAGGTCCAGAAATGATAGAAGAAAAGGAAGAAATCAAAGACATAAAACGGAAAGAAAAGTACACAGAACTGGAGTGAAAGTTCCCACACAGAGAAAGATCACTGAAGGTCTATCGCTGTGAATAATGACAGGGGCACATACAATTTCACCATTCCATGGATGTTTCAGAGATTAAAGAAAACTCTTAAAAGCTTTCCAGAGGTTGATAAAATCAAAGGTTACACACAAAGAATATGAAATTCAAAATGACATCAGAGTCCCAATAGTATCCCCAGGAACTAATGGGAGTAATGCAGTGGCATCATCAAATTCCATGAAGAAATTTTCCCAATATTCTATCTACCTGCCATTCAACATTAAGATAAAAGTAGGTATATATATTTATACACAAAAAGTTCATAAATATTTGTTTGCTTTGAATCATCTCTCAGTAAGCCACTTGAAGAGCAACTGACCAACATGAGTATGTGATTTAGGTATGACTAGAAGATCAGAAACGTTTTTATGAATAGTCAATTCACAATAAATATTGTACCTAATAGCTTTTGACAACTGGTGGAGAAACTAGTATGAAGTCTGAAGTCCCTGTAAGGTAACCAATAGAGTTGGCAGGGAGAATTGGATAGAGCCAGGAAGAGGGTACATCTAGGACATATGAGGATGTACAGGAATCATCATTTGGCAAGAGCCTAGCCAGGAACACACAAGACAAAGTCTGCCAATAACCCACATCTGTTTTCTGCGGAGCATGTCAAGACTTGGTAAAGGCAGAACATGGGATACCCTGCGGAGATGTTCAAATCCTGACTACAAACTTGAGGAGGAATCTGAGAGGAACTCAGACGTCTGTGGTGCAAGGTGCTGCAAATGCAGGGTCAATGAGGCACCATCTGACAAAAACGTGAAGTTGTCACACAGGCTGCGGTGTGTTTCATGCCTGTCCTCGAAACCTGGAGCAGATGTCTCCTGTGGCCAGTGCTAACTGAACATCCCTGCAAGGGGTACTGGAGCATGATGGGAATAGAATTCTACTTTATTTAAGTGAACACAGGCCAGATCTGTCACAAAGGGGAAGACTAGGAACTCACAGAATAGAGAATCCACTAACAGAGTGAGACACGCTACTCTGAGGAAGTTAATGAAGAGAACACGAAAGAAAAGTACAGCTGAAGAAAATATCTCTATTTTGATTTGAGTCAAGAGCAAGGAGCTCTCAAAAAACATAGATTCAAGAAATGTGAGCCAATAGACAGTTGTTTGATTATAATTAGACATGTCTTTCACTTCTTGGTGGAAAGTAATTAAAACTACAGAAAAAAAGAATACCTACACAAGAAACAAAGTGTAATCACAATTTACAACGCTGCTGAGTAGCTAATGATGTTTACATTGTCATAATCATCACCACATTGAATAATGATTCAACACAAAAGATGTACCAGAAGAGGAAGGGAAGTAGTGGAAAGCAAAGACAACTTTAGAGCAACAAAAATTCAGAATAGGATACATTTAGTTTAACCAATAACAGCATAGAACAATATGTGTATTTACTTATTTACTAAGAACAATTAAATATCATATAGTAAAATGATAAGTGATTGGCAGGCAGTTAATGGAGAAAAAGACATTTTCAAGTCAGTGCATTTAATCTAAATAATATAATAGTGGGGGATTCCTATCTTTCTTCCATTCCCTACCTGCATAAACAACAGTATGATATAAAGTATAAACATAAACATAAGCTGTGAACTGTAGTTAATAATGGTTCATTGGACTGAAAAGAAATGACTCAGCAGCACAGGCTGCTATTCTAATGTAGGGAACCAATTTGTTGAAAGGAACTGCTGTTTGTACTGGCCACCCAGACCCGAAATAATCACACAGAAACTGTATTAATTAAATCACTGTTTGGACCATTCGCTCTAGCTTCTTATTGGCTAACTTCTACATATGAATTTAACTCATTTCTATTAATCTGTGTATCTCCACATGGCTGTGACTCACCAGCTAAAGTTTCAGCGTCTGTATCCAGCACGGCTACATGGCTTTTCTCTGACTCCACCCTTCTTTCTCCCAGCATTCAGTTTCATTTTCCCTGCCTACCAAAGTTCTGCGCTATCAACAGGCAAGGCAGTTTCTTTATTCATTAACCAATAAAAGCAACACATAGACAGAAGGCCCTCCCACATCATTCTAAAGGACCTGGTTTTGATTGCCAGCACTCACTTGCATGTATCCCCAGCTTTAAGCATGTTTTCATACATATAGTTACCATATTTTTACACATATTCATGTATATTTTCTTTGGTGAGGTGAATCTTCATATCCTTTTCATATTTTAAATAGAATCGTTTTCTTATTTCAGTATTTTAACAGTAATTTGTAGTCTTAAGTCAAACTTTTCATAAAATATTCATTTTACAAACAGTTATGTCCAGTGTTTGGCTCTTTGTATTATTTTAATAATGTATTTTATCAGAGAAGAATTTCTTTAATTTTAGTAAATTTTAAGAGATCACACTTTCTCTAGTGGAAATAGTGTAACAATCATATTACCAAAGGTATCACAAATTAACAATAATCAAAAGGGTATGAACATAGTGCCAGAAAAGACAGAAACACCATACATACACAAATCAATGCATAGACTGTAGGACAGATGAGGTTAGAACTTGGGAAATGGAGTCTTTCATATCAGTGAGAAAGAATTTGGAAGAGAAAGCATGACAAACCAATTGAGAGATGCAAAAAGATTGTCTTACTTTGTATTCATGCCAAATCAAATAAACTTGTGTAAGAAAAAAGGCAAAAATTCTAGAATGTGGCTGGGCAGTGGAGGTATATAGCTTTAATTCCAGCACTAAAGAGGCAGATGCAGGTGGATCTCTGATATCAAGGTCACCATGGTTAACAGACCCAAATTCCAGAACAGCCAGGGCTACACAGAGAAACCCTGTCTCCAAAACAAAGCCAAACAAACATAAAGGAGGGAGGGACGGAAGGAAGGAAGGAAGGAAGGAAGGAAGGAAGGAAGGAAGGAAGAAAGGAAGGAAGAAAGGAAGGAAGGAAAGTCCTAGAATACAAAGGAAGCAAATAATTATTTGTGAATTGAGAAACCCTAAAGGTAAACCATAGAGTCAGCCACATAAAAATACAAAGGCATCTTCCCTGGACACCAGAGGTAATATAAATTACATATACTGCGTCACTAAAGAGTGTCACTGATTCCTAGAAGCTCTTAAAAGTGGTTCAAAAGAACAAAAGCAGAAGTCAAAAGCATAAAAATGCTTCTGAAAAGTTGATTCATAAAAGCAAAAGTAAAGAAGAATAAACATGAAGAAGAAATTACATAAATTCACTAGATTATGTAAGAATTATACACACTCATCTTTAGTGCTGGAGATACAGCTTGGGGTGGAACACTGGCCAACCATTCTAGGGTTCAATGACTAGCATCAAAGAAAGAGAGGGGAGTCCAGGAATCATTACAACTATGACAATAGACACTGTGTATAAGAAAATGACTCTATTTCTGAAGGAAATAAATGTGTATTATACAGTTTAAAAATATGTAGAGCCTATGACTCACAATCCTGCTGTTTATAATTAATCTAAGGGAAATATCTGACACAAAAAGGCCCCTGACTCTTTTGAAATAGCAAAAATATAGAAAATGGTGTGTGCAGGAACCTAACTAAATTATTCAAATACAATAATTTAATTGCAGAGGTAAGTGACATACACAGTCCTGGATGCAGAGGCTACTTAGAAAACTAATGGTGTACAAAAATAGCTAGAAAATTTTTTCTTCCTATGTACACATAAAAAAGCACAGGGGCAAAATATCAACAAACAGTGCTGGCAGTGACGTCATAGATGAGTTATTTTAATTTGTTTATCTGTACTTTCCATTTGCTACAAATTTTATAATATTTCATTCGGTCAAGCTTGAAAGTTAGAGGACAGAGAGAAAATGGTTTCCCAATCAGCAGGTGAGACAAAGATCAGAACCTGCCCATAAACTTTGCCTGGATCACGTCTTTCCAGGCCAGTCAGGATCCTGGAAACGCTGCGAGGTTAAGGAGCAGTCCTGGAGAACCCTTCAACGACCCAGAAGCCTCCAGCTGATGCTGCTCCTCTGAGAGTAATCGCAGGGGAGCGAAGAAAGTGAGTGATTAAATGGTGATCCCACAGAGGCTATTTGACAATAAATATGTAGCTTGCCTTTTCCTTGTTGGAGATTCTGAAAACGCCTGACATTTCCTGTCAAAAATTCACCCATCTATCGCGCACCACTAAACCTGCATGGTGTCCTACATGTGAACTCATTTTCTACAACACACAGAATCTGTTGACAAATCTCTCTCTCCTCTTCTTCCCTTTCCCCTATTTTTTAAGCCCTTTGCATTAAATTGTGTTAG
>LOJH01008073.1:0-14674 GCA_001685095.1 Ellobius talpinus | reverse complement strand
GCGCTCTCTCTCTCTCTCTCTTCCCACGGCCTTCATGATGGGATGACTCATTCCCTGGTGGGTGGTAGGTAGCTTTGCCCTGGGTCACTAAGTGAATGATTTGGAAAGCCACTGTGGCTGAACGTATTGGAACTAAACGATGCATTGGGGAAGATGGGGTCAGAGAAAGAGCATCGCTCGCCAGATTGTCAAATGGTGCTTGGCCGGCGCCAGCAATGCCACACAGATGGAGAGGCTGTGAATATATTGCAGGTACTGTCGCAATTAGAGCATCCGTACAGGTTCCCTTGGATATTGGAATATGGTGTCAATATTCTCAAAAATACAGACGGTGTTTTAATATACATAATAGCCTCGCTTCTCACCATCTGGAGCCAGGAGTCTTCTGCTTGGATTCCCTTATCAGTGACCATGTTTGTTGCATGAGTAACAGTTAGAAGTCACAGTTCTCCTCTTTCCGTCTGTCTCTCTGTCTGTCTCTGTCTCTCTATGTCTTACTCTCTCGATGGACTCTCTAACTGATAACCTTAGTATTTCCATTTTCTCTCTCTGAATTTCTTTCTCTGGCTTTATCAACCTTTTCTGTTTTGAAACGATGGGGTCTCTGATTCTGTGCAGTTCTCCCTGCTCCCCATTCATCCTATACTAGCATGCTCACAAACAGAGGAAAGCTGATGCAACCGTACTATTCTAGGAAGAGGTGAGGTGTCGGCTGAACTACAGCAACAAGCAGAGGAAGGAATCTCTGCCATGAACTCTACTGTGGCATGACTGGGGGAGGAAACAGCCCCTTCCACAGCTGTGCTGAAGACAGGGCAAAATGATTGCTCAAAATATCACCCTATCTCAATGGCAGGGGGAAATCTTTGAGATATTGATTTGTGTTCTTCTCCATGCATTAAGGAGAAAGCCAGGCTCCTCATGCATGCAGGCTTCGGAGGACCTTCACATTACTAGGCCTGATGGCACAATCGGCACACAGATATTTCTTTCCTGTAACTGAGTTTCTGGGTAAAATATACGAAAAATTGATTAAGAGCAATAGGAAACAAACGTGCTGTGGTTGAATTGTGCTGTTCCAAGGTGATACCAGTCTGAATCCCTGGTACCCATGAATCGGACCTAATTTGGAAATAAAGCCTTTGCACAATCAAGTTAGGGTAAAGTAAAGCTGAATCGAATGGGCCTTAATTCAATGACTTATGCCACATGTGAACACAAAAACACAAAGACCTTGGGAAGGGCATACTGTGATGATGGAGGCAGAGGTTTGTATGTATCAAGTCAAGGGATGCTTATAATCTCCAGCAACCAACAGGAGCTAAGAGAGAAGAAACTGATCCAAGAAGAAACCAATTTTGCCTGTCCCGTGTTGATATATGTCAGTCTCTATAACTACGAGAGAACAAATTTCTATTGTTGCAAACAACCCAGTTTGGGTAAATTTTTATGGAAGCTGTAGCAATTCACTTACAGAAAGGCCTTTTGGGTAAATCGAGATTCTTCTGAGAATATAACAAGGTCATGGTTAAGACAAGAAAGATCTCTGGTCAGTGTTGCTCTGTATCCTCTTGAGTGGTAAGCAGCAGTGTAGATGAGGTCTCAGCTGTTTGTTTTTCTGCCCTATAGAAGAGAGAAGAGATTTCATCTAAACCATAGCCATGCTCAATAACCCCAGCTCTTATTTTTACACTTGGTGTCCTCATTGTCAGCAACCCAGAGCTGGCAACAGGACCCAGGACCAGCCACCCAAGATCTTGAACCGGTGGACCGAGCCTTATCCTAACCCTACCATAGAACCACTTTGGAAAAGCACAGAGATCCTCACCCAGTTACAGCATGCATCTCTGCAGGGGAGAGAATGTCTCAGAGTGTGCTTGCCTACGACCCACTGCTGTGGATGTCAGAAGGCAAACTGAGTTAAGGAAGAGAGAACAAACACACCTCTTTTATAATATTTTTATGACTAGTCACCCCTCACTTTGAGCTGCAGTGATGCACAGGAATAAAAATGAATGGAAGAAATGTAACATATTTTCATTATGTTTCTATTCTTGATTTACACAGTCATACTCTGGTCTCTAAGGAAATCTCAAGTGGTTGGGCCATGAATTAGGATTTGATTCTTTAAGTGAGCCCTTGGGGAAAAGATTGCAGATCGACTCACCATGGCTATATCTGATAAGCTATATAGCTGGAAGTTTCAAAGAGAAATCACTGCGCAGGATAGGGGGATCTTTCCATCATGGGCATGAACTAAACTATCCCACTACTCAGTGTGATTTTACAGCTTCTGTAATGTATGCCCTGGTCTGCTTCTCACGCCAATACAATCACAGAACTGAAGAGGAAAGCCACCTTGAGAAGCCAGAACTTTTCATTTCAAGCATCAGCGAAGCCACTTTTCATGGTGCTCCAGTATATCTGACCCTGTCCAGCAATGTTGGTTTCTTTTCTCTCTTCACAGTGCCACTGCAGAAGTACACATCAGAGGGAAGGTGCTCAACTTTCCATACAATATGCCAAGCCCACTTTGATAGCTGAGAGCCAAAGAAATTTAGTGCATGCCAGAGATCATATAAACCAGCTACAACTTTTCAAACATATATATATATTCAAATATATATTCAAATTATATCAATATAATACTCATCTATAAAAACTTAATGAATCTCTGAGATTTTCTTTTAATTTAATAAAAATTCCAGTTCTTAGTCAAAGATGTTAAAAAAGAAAGAGGTATGGTTCTTGGCCTTGTATATGATGCTGGGCACATAGTCCTCTTAAACATCACATCTTGAATTTACTTTGTCGTTGGAAGATACTTGCAGAATGACTGTGTAAAAGAGATTTTTCTTGAACAATCCTTGTTCATTTTTCAGATAAACTCCATGGCTAAATATCAACTTGTAAATATTTCACAGGCAGTAGTTAAAAGTCTAAAAGATTAGGCAAACTATAGTCTAGCCCTGGACCCTTAAGGTTAGCAGGATATGGCAAAAAAATTCATTTGCATGACTTCATGAGGATTAGGAGAGCTCTGAGTTCTCCAAAGTTACTGCACAAATGCCAGCATCTTATAAGTTGGTAACGCATTAGCCAGCAGTGGCCTATAGAGGACAGGTGGATTTAGGGAGCTGTCACAGATCCTAATCTTTCATATTTCCTCTTCTGTGTCATGACATTGATCCTGTAATGTAGAGAATTAGTCATTTGGAGGCCAGAAACACATACTAATAAGTTCAATAAATACGGCTTTGGAAAATAGGCTGTTCAATTATATAAAAGGGTTTTTCATTTCACCTAAAGTTACCTTCTTGAACCTTTACAGGTGCGATGATATTACATTGTACAATGAGCTCTCATTATTGACACAGATGCCTTATTTTTAGTAAAATTGCTCCCCGGAATACTTTATATCACCTACACACAGAAAGAAATCTACATCTTAAAGAGTACAGCAAAGCTGTCAGTTTGAACATGCAATTGCATAACAAACTCTTGACAACTAATTTCAGGAAGCAGGACTCTGAAATCACATCTTTCTCTTGGTGTTTCTCAAGTCATTGTTGGCAAGTCAACTCTCCTTGGGACATCCTCTTGGTAGGGCATTAAGTATATTTAGAAACTTATCTAATATAATTGTACAATGATCGTGAGATAAAGTTGATGGCCAACAAAATTTTCGTGAAAGGAGAAGACGTCAGCTTTTAGAAGTACTTAGGAGGCTCTCTGCTACTCCCTGTTCTAGAGACAGTCGCTTCTTTTCATGCAGTGCCAGCCTCGGTCCAGAGACACAATGGTGAAGGTTGGAGTGAACAGATTTAGCCGTATCAGACACCTGGTTGCCAAGGCTGCCTTCACTTCTGGCAAAGTGGAGATTATTGCCATCAATGGCCCTTTCATTGACCTCAACTACATGGTCTACATGCTCCAGTATGACTCCACCCATGGCAAGTTCAAAGGCACAGCTAAGGTTGAGAATGGGAAGTTTGTCATCAATGGGAAGGCCATTACCTAGTCTTCCAGGAGCGAGATCCTGCTGACATCAAATGGGGTGATGCTGGTGCCAAGTATGTTGTGGAGTCTACTGGTGTATTCACCACCATGGAGGAGGCTGGGGCCCACTTGAAGGGTGGGGCCAAAAGGGTCATCATCTCTGCACCTTCTGCGGATGCTCCCATGTTTGTGATGGGTGTGAACCATGACATGTATGGCAATTCCCTCAAGATTGTCAGCAATGCTTCCTGCACCACCAACTGCTTAGCCCCCTTGGCCAAGGTCATCCATGACAACTTTAGCATCGTGGAAGGACTTAAGACCACAGTCCATGCCATCACAGCTACCCAGAAGACTGTGGATGGCCCCTCTGGGAAGCTGTGGTGAGATGGCCGTGGAGCTGCCCAGAACATCATCCCTACATCCACTGGTGTTGCCAAGGCTGTGGGCAAAGTCATCCCAGAGCTAAACGGGAAGCTCACGGGCATGGCCTTCCATGTTCCTATCCGCAATGTGTCTGTTGTGGATCTGACATGCCGCCTGGAGAAAGCTGCCTAGTATGAAGACATCAAGAAGGTGGCGAAGCAGGTATCTGAGGGCCCACTAAAGGGCATCCTGGGCTACACTGAGAACCAGATTGTCTCCTGTGACTTTAACAGTGACTCTTCCACCTTCAATGCTGGGGCTGGCAGTGCTCTCAATGACAACTTTGTAAAGCTCATCTCCTGGTGTGACAATGAATTCAGCTACAGCAATGGAGTAGTGGACCTCATGGCTACATGGCCTCCAAGGAGTAAGAAGCCCTCCCTGGACCACCCATCCCAGCAAGGACACAGCAAGAGAGAGGCCCTTGGCTGCTGAGCAGTCCCTTGTCCCAACTCAGCCCCTGATACTGAGCATCTCCCTCACAGTTTCCATCCCAGACCCCCAGAATAGCAGGAGGGGCTTAGGGAGCCCTACTCTTGAATACCATCAATAAAGTTCACTGCCCTGGTAGAAAAGAAGACGAAGTGAAGATGAAGATGAAGACGGAGAAGGAGAGGAGGAGAAGGAGAAGAGAAAAAGAAAAAGAAAAAGAAGAAGAAAAAGTACTTAGGATGTGACACTTCATATCCAGAATTCAAGAAACATAATCTAGTCAGGGAAAGATAAGAACACTACTTAATTAATGTTGCTTTGGCTTTGCATGTCTTACAAAAATTTTAGATTACCTCAGCATTTTCAAACTTTATGCAAATATATGAGAAACAAAAGCCCTGTGGGCAATAACTTCCAATTTTTATGATTCTGGTGAAAAACAATGACACCTAGGAAATCTTAGACTCTCCAAATTGCAGTTGAATAATTTATAGAAAATGCATTTCAAATAATGTATTTGGGACAAGACTCTTTCTACTGCTGGGGGACATTTTGTAAGACTGAATTCTGAGAATATCATCCCACTCTTCCCCAAGATGAGAAACATGCTTATAGAGGAGACCCAGCCTCCCGGGTGCCTTCTCTGTTCACAAAAATGTGTGCAGAGTTTTGTCACCACTACTTCCCACAGTGCCTCTTGACACTTCCAGGGACTTTGGTTCTTAAACATTATGAAAGAGGTCAGGTTCTCGAGCTTCTAATCTTCAGCATTAAGATGCCGTAAGACCTTGTTTCTATTCCTTTCAAGAGTCCTAATTGAAATTGAAGTCAAGATCTCAGCAGTTGGGAATGATTTCCACTTAATTTCCACCCAGTGTATTATTAGGACTCAGTCTAAGCTGATTGCGAGGGGGAAGCTTCTTTAGTTACAATAGGCCCAGCAAACAGACACTTACCTCTGAGTTTATGAGACTGATGAGTCTGTCATACATTATCTCCTACCCTGAAAATCACTATGAATCTTGTCTGGTTTGTCTCAGGCAGATGGGTAAAGACAGGGTGCCCAGGGCTTGCGCAGGCTTGCAAAGAATAAGGCTAAGAGTAATGGTTCATGGCTGTAATCCCAGTACTTGTGGAATCCAGGGAGGAAGATTATCATCCTGAGAAATATAGTGAAATCAGGGCAGCCTCAACTACAGGGTGAGACCTTGTTTCAAAAAAGGAAAGGCAAGAGGTAAAATTTTGTGTTCATCATCTGCATTCAGTTTCTACTACTTGAAAGTTACTAAGATGATGACACCTAATTGCTAAGAAGACTGTTAGTTACACATACAGGGCACGTGTGTGCTCAAGATAATGCACACTGTTTAGAATTATCGGGAAGCTTGGAAAGCTCTCTGACACATCTAGACTACAGCCAGTCTCATCCTGAATGAATCTGATTCTCAAAAAGCAAACTAAGTGCCGGCTGGGAAGATGACTCAATAAATAAAGTGCTTGCTTCCTAAACATGAAGTCCTGAGCTTGGGTTCAGAGCACCCATTTAAAACGTGGAGCCTGATGGCATGCACCTGTAAATCTAGCCATGGGGCAGTAATATGGGAGAATCCTTGCAACTTGCTGGCTAACCAGTCTGGCTAATCATCACACTCTAGGTTCAGTGAGAAACCTTAATTTTTAAAAAGGCAATTGAGGAATGCATTCAACATTGACTTCTGAACTCTGCATGCCTATACACACATGCACAAATAATCAAGTTTATAATAAAGTAAGTCATTCATCTTGGGGCTTCTCCTTTCTGCATATTCTGATCAAAATAGTAATATTTCTGGTAGCAGCTAATCTATCAAACTTCATTTGGCAGGAGAAAATAACAGAAATTTCTTGTTCAACAGCCATGCTTCTGTTTTGCCGGACTCAGGGGGCTTTCTCATATCTACTGAGCACTGAGAGTTCTCTTTGACAAATTTAAGGAATGAAAAAGAAACTTGGACCATGTTTGAAAACTCTAAAAATATGAGTTTGACAGAAGTAAAAAGTTCTAGGCACATCAGGCTTCTATGAATGCAATACCAGTAAACTGTCTCATGAGATTATCTAAACATTTCATAGCAACCATAGACGCTGTTTTGGAGAAAAGGGGAGAAGCTATTTGGACAGATGGCAAAATGCTTGTGAGTATAGAGAATACTCCTGGGTCATACAGCTAGAAATCCTTACTTACTTAACTTTTAAGTTTTAATTTCTAAGAAAACTCATAATTTCTAAGAAACCTCCTGTAAACATGGTCCTAGCCCTTTAAATGTAGCTGTTATCTCTACTCACAATGGCGTGAATTTACAAAACATCCCAAGTCCGGCATTTGCATATATTCAGTAAAGTCTAACTTTCAAGTTCATTTCTGCACCTGATTTATTCTTACATTGTTTCACTTGCATATGTTGAGAATTGTCTCTCCCTGTTGCTATGACTTGACCATTAGAAATTTTGATATCTGGCATGCCTCTGTATGTCATTAAATGGCCTAGTCCTGAAAACATCTCATTTGTGTTCTACTCTTGACCCACCAATCTTACCCTGTCCCTCCCTTTGAGGATCTAGATTCTCATATGTTATCTTCTACTCAAATAGTTATGGGAAGTAGGTTTGGGAAGGGTCTAGAAACCTAAGAGCATATGCCATTCAATAAATAGTAACAGTGCATTTACTATGAGCATAGTGTTCTACCATGCAATCTAGGAACTATGTAGAAGGGACTTTCTTAGATGCTTATGAGGGCTATAGTTACATGGAGAGAAAGCAAAATTGTGCAAAACATATACAGAACCAAACAAATGTTTACCTGGTAGTCACAAAAGCAGTAGAAATAAATTGTCTCTATCATTTAAAATAACTCCTTCCCACAATGTGATTAGCCAAGTCAGAGATGTATTTTGGGACTGGGTGATTCATATAATGCTCTAAATGTTGTACTTTTGATGCATGAATATGTAGTTTGTAATAGCATTACATTTTCTGTGGGGTGCAATTTTCCATGGTGTCCTATTATCATCAGACAAAATAGTATTTGCTTCATTTCTTTACTGGCACTCAAAGTTATAAGGAGATATAATGTAAAATAAAAAGCTAACAGTGTACCACAGCGCACAAAAGGGGTCGATTTCTTGTCAGCCTTTCACTAACTTATTAATTTAGGTATTGAAGGGGCAACACACTGAAATATATGCTTGACTCCTCTGAAGTGATACATTCTAGGAACTTATTTCACACACAATTAAGAAAATCATTATTGTTGATGAGCAGTGGTGTTTCTGGCACTTGTTTCTTTCTTTGTTTTGATTGACCCACACAATCAAAGACTACAATTTTTGCTGGTGAATCAGTATTTTCACTTCAATTTCTAGACTGAACATCCTGTCAGAAGAATGGATTATATCGAATTCTAGTTTGTACCCCAAAATCCAATATAGTACCTGCCATGCATAAATGCCCCCTAAACCCTTTTTAATATTAACAAGACTCAGGGTAGGTGTGGTATGCCACATAATATGCTTATCTATGGCATCTAGAACCTTCTTCCCAAAGCCTGTGACTCTGTCAGATTCTATGACAAAAGAGTGACCTAATAAGAAGATTATTTAGGACATCCCTGTATAACAATGAGAAAGGTAAATAAGAAGATAGAACATGAGATAAAGAATATCCAGGGGGAAAGTAATGCTACAGAAGAAGACCATGGCCCAAGGAAATTGGGTTGCATCTAGAGCTACAAAAGACAAGAAAATGGGTGTACTTTTAGAGCCTTCATTAGAAACCGTCCTGCCACCAACTTCATCCTAGACACAGAGACTCATTTTGGACTCTGACATCCAATCTGTTGGTTTATAACAAGCCTTTTCCTCATGAGATCTACCACATATATCTACTCACCCCAGACAGAAAGCTCAGGACAGAGCAAAGTATGGATACCACCAAAGTCCAGCTTGGTGAACCAATGAGTTTTATTGGAGTTATTTACAGGAATATGGATGAGGGGCTACTTAACAGAAGCAGAAATAACTCAAAGACAATTGCACCACCAAAATCTACTGCAGCACAGGTAACAACTGGGACATTGGAGCACACTGCACAGCCTACAGGCAGCTCAACAGGTTAGAGTGCATCCTTTCAACGTGACCTGGTTGCTCTAAACTTGTTCCAGGCCGAGGGTCTTCTTCTCACTTCCCTGGGCATTTTAGGCATATAGTCCATGACATACATGCAGGCAAAACATCCATACACATCAAATAAAAATAATAACATAAGAAAACATGAGAAGTTAGTCGAAGAAACATGACCTAATAAAACATGAATCATAAGTATCAGAAGCAAGAGATAAAATCCTTGGACTAAATGACTGATCTTGTTGTTAGGATCTGATATGCATATCATACAGAGATGTAAATATAAATAGCCAGAAAACACAAATTTGACATGAGTCACATAACACTTAGACAGCCTAACAGCTATGAGAAGTGACAAGTCATGGGAAGTAAGAAGTCATGGGAAGGCTTCAAGAACTAAAGGAAAAAAGTGATGATTTAAATCAAAGAAGAGAGGGGAAGGAAAGAAGGTCATTAATCACTAACAAATAAGTTTTTCTTACAGTTACAACAAATTGCATATGTTATCCTTGAACCAGCAAGCCCACTGATTCCTTGACAAAACTACATTCTACCGCAATTCACCTCTGAAATATCTTCCCAAACACAATCTCGTTCATTGTAGATACCGTGCCTCAGAAGACCTGAGCAAAAGAATTTCTTTTCTCAATGTTCTGGAGGATAGAAGTCTGAAATCAGAAAAGACTGGGCACATATCCATCACTCCCTTATCCTCAGCACCGTATGCAATGGTGAATCTCCATATTTAGCACCATTCACTGAGGAGAGAGGCTTCCTTAAAAGATTAAAGCTGACAGTGGCATATATCTATGAATAGAAATATAATTATTTGGAAGGCAGTTTGATATTACGTCCGCTTAGTTAAACAACGGTGTTTATATTGAGCTAAGTGTTCCATCATCTACCCTGCTGTGGGTTTTTGACCAGGTTTCCAGCAGTAGGCATGGATTTCTTCCTATGGATCAGGCATCCAATCCAAACAGGGAGTGGCTGGGTTATAACCATAATGGTGGTGTCACTATTTCAAAAGTGATGTCATCTTTCCTGGCAGTTATCTTTGTTGCTCCTAGGGCACACAGCTGGGTTGGACTACAGATGGCCCTTTCTCCCCCAGGATTCTGTATATTGCCTTCCGGGGTTATGAAAACGAATTGACAAAGAGAAAGCTTCCAACTCCGCCCTATCTTTACTCCTCTGTACCATAGAGCCAGTGTGTGGTATTTTTGCAATAGGCTCTTATCATCCCGTTCTGATGTGCAAAGAAAAAAATAACAGGAGCTTGGATTGTTCTGACGGCCTTTCAGGACTCACGGCCCAAAACTCATAAGAAGAATCTCACAGCTAGCACTGCGGTTCTGTGTAATAACTCAAGGCTTCTAGGAGCAGCTTCCAGGGGAAGAGTTCTCAATCTTGTCGGGAAAACCCTAGAACTCTTACTGGAATCTGATGTTTACATTTAGAAGCTCCTGGGCAGTAAGTAATACTCATACACCCATGCACCCAGCCCATTCTTTGATTTATTTCCTCTTGTTTTCTGCTCCTATGATATATAACCCCACTCTCACCCAGGCACATATTCTGATGTTTCTGTTGTTTTAGACTCTGCAAGAGGAGTTGGGAGCCCCTCTTATTTTAAGCCTAATATATGCTATGTGGCAGCTCATCAGAGATGGCAGATAATGGAACAACAGAAGGTGCTTATCTAGAAAGTGAAATAAACGTGTTTCCACATTGGGCTGTAATTCTTATTACTAAAGCATCCTCACTTTCTAATAGGGAACTTCAAGAAGGAGGTTGGTGGGTGTTTAAGATTCAGAGACCAAAACCATATTCCCCCAAATTTCATCACCAAAAACAGTGTGCTCTGAGTCTTGTGTGATATGTGTGATTCTCTAAGTGAGGGGTAGTAGGTGGGGTGGGAGGTAGTTGGAACAAGCAGCATACGGAGGGAGCAGAGCACACAGTGTCAGCAAGATTCGGATACAACTGATGAGTACAAGGAGAAGAACAAGGTGGCAATGCTGGATAGACATGGGTCTAGGTGAAGAGATCCTGGTTGGATGCTAATATGACTAGGTTTGATTCTGCAGGCAGGCACAGGCAATTGAAGTAATTTCAGCAAAAGTAGACAAAAAAGAAGGAACAACCCAGTGAAGGAATGCCTTGGGGAAGCATTTTGAAGGAGTGTAGACAGTCAACTGGAGAAGGAAAAGAGCAGAGAGGGGACAAATACCACACACAACCCAAGTAAAGATATTAGCAAAAGAGAGAAAGAGAAGAACAATTGAGTGTCAGGATATAATCTAAAAAACAGTGGTAGGAATTTTAAAGAAGTCACACCCATTTCCTCTACTTTTTCAAAATGACTTTGTGCAAACAGAAGAAGCATGTTATTTTGCAGGAAGAGATTGGGACTAAGAGATTGCATGGTACTTACCCTGGAGCATCAGTAGCCATAAAACAGGAGAGCCCAGATTGCAACCATGTCTGTTGTGTTTCCCATCTTATTCCCTTTTCACAATAAACTATCTCTCATGCCAGAGGGACTGAAGAAATCAATACAGATATGAGTAACCAGGAGGTCGGAATAGTGGAAAAAGTAATTAGATAATGTGGGAGGAGGAAGATGGAGGCCCCGCTTGACTTGAGGTGGGGACAATAAACTGAATTCAGGTTATCACAGTGTAACCAAGTAAATGCTAAGTGGAGCCAGACATCCTCTGCCGAGCAGTAGGCTGTGAGAAGTACAGGTTTGAGTGTCATCAACACGGAGAGCAACATTTAGCAGGAAAAGCAGACAGGGCATGAAGCAATTAAGAAAGCAAGGGTAGTGTGCATGCAGGCACCAGAAATCATATCATTTTGTTTTTGTCTTTCTGGTTTTGATGGAGTCATCATTACTAGGATGCTGAACCCGAAGATGTGCTCTGGACCTCTGCAGAGAAGTTGAGAACCAGTTGGTACTGGAGTCTGAAGGAGCGTGTGCTCGTTCCCTAATACTGTAAAACCAACAGCATAAAATTCATACCTGAAAAAATAATTGCACTCATCAGCCAAGTTCTCTAAGTAAAAAAATATCTGCCTATGTGACTAAAACTCAGGTGTTAGCCAGAGCTTTGCTTAGGGTTGTCTAGCTAGTTCCTGGGTTAATGGAATAAATGATTTCCTTGAAGTCTATAGTCCCTGGCATTTTGCTGATGGTTGTATGGGATTGTTTTCAGTTTCTGTGTAACTTTCCTCCTTGCTATGTGGCCCCTTTCAAGCTCACAACCATAAGTACAGAGTTAAGTCTTGTATTCAAATGGTCTTAAACATTTAACCCCTCTTTCTTGCTAGGAAAGGTATATTTTGGTTAAACTCAGCTGATTAGGCTAGGCCCCCCAATGGCATCCCTATTTTAAGCTCAAATAATTTTAGACCTTAGTTATATTCCCAGAACCCCTTCATAGAAGCACTATGTTCACTTTCGTAAATGGTGATAGTGTGTGTGTGTGTGTGTGTGCTCGCGCGCGCGCAAACGCAAGCGCATGCGTGCACACGTGTTAAGTAAATGGAATTAAAGTATTGTATGGAAATGGTCAAGACCTTTCCCCACCTTTTGTTTTCCAGTCTCTTCTAGTGTCCTTTCTTGGGGGAGTTTATGAATCAATCTTCTGGATGAATACAAATAAGATGACCAAAATCTTTATGCCCAATTCACAAGGTAGATTCTACCAGAATGGGTTTGAAGTGAGACGTGATCACAGATCGCACCAGAGGACAAGAGCACTGTTGGTGAGGTTGCAGAGGAGGCATGAGACAGAGAGGACAGGATACAAGATGATTGGCAGAGTAAGAATCCCCAACGTAATTAGGGAACTCTGTTAATTTTGAAATGATATTTTGACTATTTGTAATGCACTAAGGATCCTAAATATGTCTATGTATCATGTAAAATGGGAGACAGGTCAGAATGTTTTACTGGGCTTCTCCACACCTCTCAATAGTAGGAGAATAAGGTGCTTCCGCCCCAAGTAAGAGATTAGAATAAAAGACATCAAAGCAAGCTGGGAAAATTTAAAGGACTTTGTCATAGCTTGTGACAGAGATTAAAAAGACCACTAGAAACTGGCAGAAATTGCCATTCCCAGCTTCACTCGGGGTAATGGAGCAGACTTGGGGGCGTGTGGTGACAGACTGTCTTGAATTTTATTATTCTGTGCAACAATTTGATGTGATAGTTCAGAAAAAAGGGGGTTTTCAGAAGTTAATTAGTTTCTAAAATCCAATCACAGCAGAGAAGTGGAAGGAGACTGCGAGATGGTGTTTAATAGCCAGGTAGGATCACCACCTTCCAACATTTCTGCCCATCCAACCCCTTAATTATATGCTTAAACAACCTACAATAAATCACAAATCTAAGGAAAACATTTTCAGAGCCTACTTTTAACTTTCAGCATTAAACTTAAAATGTGCATATCATGATCATGTCCCATTTACCTAGAGATTAATGAATTCCTGTTCTTGAGAACTTTTAAGACTAGGCAAGGAGAAACTCATAAATATGCATCCACTTAACCCTCTGCTGAAGCAAAGTGGAGATGGTGTTTTAATGTAGCAATGTGTCCTCTGATTATTTAATCTACCCCACCAGGGATAAATACTCTGATAATTAAAGGTCACTATTGAATGACCCTGGTGCATGAACACTATTGGAAGCAAAGTCAGTCATCAACACAGTCAGTCACAGATTAGCCAATGATACCACTGTTTCACATGGAATGTGAGAGATTGATGGTTATTCCGTTGCTTATCCAATCTGCCTCCTCATGGCTACATCATTGTTCCCTTCCCCAACAAGAATCAATCAGTCTTGGACACAGTAGCTAATAAAGTTCATTCATTTATTTCTCTTTCTTTTAACCAAAAAGCAGATCTCTGAGAGCAGAGACTTTCTTGTTTGGTTCATAACAGTATACCTCAAACTTTTTGAAAATATTCTTAATAAATTTTTGGGGAGATTTTGGTCACCTCATCCTTTCGTTATGTTTTAATGAGTTTTGGTCTTTGTGTAATGACCCTGCCTTGATATCTATATCAAGTGAGGTATGGATGAAGAAGTTCCCAGATGTCTCATTCATTATAAGCCATTGAAGCAAGTATTAGTGTCCCTACTCTGGAGAGGAGAATAGACAGCCAAAGAGCAATGTTTTCTTTGCCCAAGATCATGTCAATTGGCATATACAAAACCAAGAATCTCTATAGAGTTCTGGCTGTTTCTAACTATGGTGGTTTGAACAAAATGGCCCCCATAGAGTATGACTTTTTTGAAGTAGGTATGGCCTTGTTGGAGGAAGTGTGTCACTGTGGGGGTGGGCTTTGAGGTCTCCTCTGCTCAAGCTATGTTCAGTGACACAGTTTACTTCCTATTGCCTGCAGATCAAGATGTAGAATTCTCAGCTCCTTCTCCAGCTCCATGTCTGTCGTGATGACATTGGACTAAACCTCTGAAATTGTAAGCCATCCCAATTAAATGTTTTTCTTTATAAGAGTTTCTGTAGTTATGGTAGGATGTAGGATTCCCCTCTGTATGCTGTGAATACAATTGGTTAATAAAGAATCTGCTCTGGGCCTATTGCAGTGCAGAATAGGGCAAGGCAGGAATTCCAAGCAGA
>LOJH01008072.1:11646-30094 GCA_001685095.1 Ellobius talpinus | reverse complement strand
AGATAGATAGATAGATAGATAGATAGATAGATAGATAGATAGATTATAGATAGAGATAGAGAGAGAGAGAGAGAGAGATAGAGATAGAGATAGAGCTAGAGATAGATACAGATACAGATACAGATACAGATATAGATATAGATATAGATGCTCTGAAATAATTCTGAGCATTCTGTGCTTAGTGAAAAAAACTAGTCTAATGTCACAAGTTGTATTCTTTTTCTTTAACAATCTTGAAATTACACCATTAGAGAGAAGGAGAATAGATCACAGATTCCTAGGAGCTAGGGATAGTAGAGACAAGCAAACAGATGTAACTATCAAGAGGATGTCACAAAGAGAGTCTTCACGGTCATGGAATCACTGTCTTGCTTGCAGAGGTGGTTATATACATCTAGATATGTGATAACATGGTTTAAAGATGCATACAAACATTGCATCAATATCAAATGTTTTATTTTGGCATTGTATTGTAATTATGCAATAAATAACTATTTGGACAAAGCAGGTGGAGGTCACAGCAAAGATGAGACCATACTTGTTAGGAACATAACTTAAAAACCATTTGTGTAACTCAAAGCCATTTTCTGTGACTTGAAATAATATGATGCCTGAGGTTGCCACTAAGTAGATCAAATAAGACCTAAGCCTCAGAAGCAAAGCCCTGGCAGGTCACTGGGCAGCTCAGATAAGAGCTAAGCCCAGGACAGGCCTTGATATGCTAATGACCTACCCCCAAGGTGCTAGAGAACCAGCCTCAAGCTGTGAGTACAAAGTGAGCACAAAGCTACTGCCCAATAAAATGAAAGGAAAACTAGAACTTTGGGAAAGTTCTCTAGGATTGCTCTGTAGCTTCTCTAGCTTTTGTGTTGAGACTGTGCAGCCTGGCTTTGGTGGCTCTTGAACTTCCCGCACTGTCACTAGGCCCACATTGGCCCACCTGTCAGTGTTAGTCATTGGCCTACATTCTCAAGGACCTCCTGGACCTCCATCAGTGCCAGTCTCCCAGCCTGCCACAGCTGAAGACAGTCACAACAGACACCGGTTGAGCCTGAAAGCTTCCGAAGCATTCTCACCAAAGAAGATTCCCCTGCAGCAGCATTCTGCCCAAACAACTGTTCCCTGCCTGGTGAGATGTCTGCTTAGCTTTTACATTAGCATGATACTAAAAGGAAGGTTTGTGTGGATAAACCAAGCATATTAGAAAGACAACCTTGTGTGGACATCCTAACTGAGGAGAGCCTTACAGCACATAGGCCCATGCTCTCCACAATACTGAATCCAAATGAGTCCTAAATCCAATGTTTGGCTTCTTTATTTAGAGAAGAAGCTTAATGATTGGAGACACGCAGAGGGTGCACCATATCACTGTGGAGACAGACTGGGGTGACACGGCTGTCAAGGAAGATTAAGATTGTCTGGAGCAACCAAAGGCTGGGAAAGAGGTAGGAAATGGCTTCTCCCTCAAAGCATCCAGAGGAAACCAACCCAACCAATGCTTTTTGCCCAAGACTTCTAGCCTTAGAACTGTGAGACGCTAACTTCCTACTGTTTTAAGCCCCAGTGTATGGCAACTTATTAGGATATAGCCAGGAAACCAGTACAATGCAGACAGGCAAAAGGATAGCTTAGCTTTCAGGGACCTTCCTTCTAAATTTATGAGTTGGCCCTCAGGTGTTCATGTGCCCAGAGATGGCTGTGTCCACTCACAAGCCTCTACAGCCCCACAAATTTAGACAGTTCGAGTCAACATGAACTAAATAAAGATCAAATACACAAGAAATCCAGACTGCTTCTCTTGGTAAGTATCATACATTTCTTCTGCTCTAAAATAAAAACTGTGGGACCCAGCCTTCAACTGTGTCAGGTACTGGCTGTGTAAGTTCGTTACCTTGCATGAGACTCAATTTCTTATGTGTATGATGCATGTAATGATGGCAATCACCGGGCAGGGAAGAAATTGTAAAGGTTAAAAGGAGCAGCAAATGTGTGGCGTTAGACACACTGCAGGTCTCCTATTCAGAGCGCAGTGAGCCTGGCCAGTGAATGGCACATTGTGCCTTCAGCGATGTGCAGGATGGACTATGTCTTCTGCACCGAGTCCCATGAGTCTCATGGTAGGAATTAGGTGGAAAAGAAAACAATGGAAGGCTAATTAAAGATGGAAAACCAGAAAAAAAAGATGGAAGACATGAAAACAATAATCCCCACACTCAGGAGGCAGAACCAGGCAGGTCTCCGTGAATTCCCAACCATCTTGGTCTACATAATGAATTTCAGGCCAGCCAGAGCTAAATAGTGAGTGGGAGGAGGGAGAAGAAGGAAGGAGGAGAAGGAGAACTGCTAAGGAAAACTAAGAAGGGCCTACCATGGCATTCCCCACCCATAGCAAGGAAGGTGTCCCATCTCCAGGTCAGATAGATTCTTAGCACACTGTGGGGCTTGCTTGCCAATGAGAGAGAAGAAACAGACTCACACTCATGATGCAGAGGGGGATGTCATCCACTAGATAATAAAAAAGCCCAGACATCTTAGGAGCAGTGTGTAGATTATACTGAGACAGAAACACAGAAGGAAAAATTAGAACTTCCCGATAGTGGGCAGTGGAGTTTAGTGTCACAGATTGGGACAAGAGCTAAGGCACCACCTCCTCCTGTCATTCCTGTCGAGGCACCCATGTTCCTCTACCCCTATCCTGGTTCCTTAAGTGTATGATTTCCCTCTCTGAAAACAAAGAGCTGCCTCAGGGGTCTCAAAGTTGCTTTCCAGCTTTAATGTCTGTATCTCAGAGTGGGGTCCTCTGTGACTGTGAATGAGCAGTAATTTTCCATTTGTAACTTTTTTGTCTATAAATGAAAGAATTTTGAGGTGGGGAAGGGTGCATGAGCCCCCAGCACTAATGAGGAGCTATGGACAGTTGATGGCTTCTGGGGAAGGGAGAGTCAGTTTGCTTTAAAATCTGGCTTCTGATAGATCCAACACATTCTAGTGGATGGCTTCACAGCCAGGAGAGTGCAGACAGTAGAAACTGGAGTCAATGGGTCATTTTAACAATAAAAAGTGGGCATGAAGTTGGGGTAGAGAAATAGGAGTAGATTTGGGAGGAGTTAGTGAAGGAGAAGGGTGAGTACAATTAAATGCAAGAAATTCTCAAAGAATTAGTTAAAACATTTCCTTTTAAAGGCAAAAATTTCCAGAATCATCTGGGCTTCCTAAAATTTGCTTCTGCAGAAGTTAACAAGTTAAATAAATTGTTTTGGAGAAAAGGTAAAGGGATAGGGGAATAGTGGAAGAGGAAGATAAGGAAATTAAGAAAGGGGTGGAGGAAGCTAGAGGAGGAGAAAGAGGCAGCAAAGCTGATCGATGCAAGAAATGAAACAGGAAGAGAAAAGGGAAGCCAAGATGGATACATGTTTGTCTGTGATTTTTACTCAGCCTTGGCAAAGTTATTGATGAGTCTAAGACATAACTCTTCTCTGTGTCAACCCAGCAGTATCTGGTTCTTTTTTACAACCAGGCCCCCAGGAAGCTGGTGTCTATACCAAGCCCTGTTATCTTCTCTTAGAAGTTCTGTTTCTACTGGACACCCTTGTGAAGGGGGAGAAGTTCATACTGAGATGTGCTACAACTTTTTAACACCAAATTTTAAGAGTTTATACAATATGTTTAATTAATAATTGCTATGATACAATTTGCATTTTTATTACATGTCAAGATGGTAATACTATGGCTTTATTAAGTTAAATCAATATATCAATTGTTTTTATAATGGGACTATTAGAAATTTTTAAATTTTATATGTGTTTCATATTCCATTTCTATCAGATAGTACTGTCTAGATTATGCTAAATACTAAATGTGCCCTCGAAAGTGATCCCAAGTTGTTTGCTTATTGGGGTTTTTTTGTTTTGTTTTTTGTCTTATTTTGGTTTTTTTGTTTGTTTGTTTGTTTGTTTGTTTTTTGAAATAGGGCTTGAAGCTCTAGCTGTCGTGGAACTCACTCTGTAGACCAGGCTGGACTTGTACTCACAGAGATCCACCTGCCTCTGCCTCCTAAGTGCTGGCATTAAGGGTGTGTGCCACTCTGCCTGGCTAGTTATCCCAGGGTTTTTTGTTTCTGTTTTTGTTTGTTTTGTAGTTTTAACGAAGGTTTCTAGACTTGATATTAAGCATGAAGAACTAAGGTGGAGTTTTCCTGAACCACACTATACACTTTACCAGATATTAAACAAACACTGACAAAAGGATCCAGTCCCAGGCTAGAGGCACAGCCCAGTGGTAGTGTTTGCCAAGCATGCATTGGCTCCATTTTCAATCTGCGGTGCTGATTGGGGTTGGGGACAATAGGTGAGAAACTGGCAAAGATTTGCCTCCGATTCTCCAATTAAAGGCTAAGTTTGACTTCCAGTCATTCATTCTTTTTTTAGCATTCTATTTCATGCTTGTCAGTTGCTCTGAAGAAAATATCCTCAATGCTTTTGCTTGCTACTGTGATCAGAGTAGTTATGAAAGTATAAATCATAGTTGTATCACTGTCCCAGAGCATACGTTCACTAAGACTCAAATGTAAGTGGACCTCAAACACTCATATGTTACCATGATATGACACAATGCAGGAGACTCAGAAGCTAAGTTACTCCCATGTGCCCTTTCTGATGCTGCAATAGTGCCAATAAGGGAGAATATAAAGTCATGTGAGAAATGATCCATAGTTCTTGCCATTAATGCTCTTATAATCCATCAAACAGTCTAGCCATATATAGGGAATTTGAATAAATCCTATCAACACAATAAGACAATGTTTGGGGGACTTGTAAATGTAATGACCTGAACTCAGTTTATGCTTTTATTTAACAAACATTTATTAATATACCAGGCTCTATCTCAGATGCTGATGAACAACAATGGAAAGTCCTAAGGTATATCTGTGCCTGAGGTGTTCACAGCTCAGAATTATAGGGATGAAAAGAAGGTCAAGTAGACCCTGCAGAATCACAAGAAGAATCAATTTACTTTGAATGAGTGAAAATTGGTAGTTTCAAATTTAAAAATGGGGCCGGGTGCTAGGAATAAAGCTTAGTGACAGAGAGAGTACTGGAAAAAAAGAACAAATTTCACCTGACATATATTATCTGACTTTCTCTGGGTAACCTGCTGATAAATTCTCAAGAACGGATGTGGGGCAAGAGTCCAAGCAAGACATGGTTCTACTTAGAAACTCAGACTGCCAGAACACCACTGACAGGGGATCTGTTGAGCTTCAAAAGTGAATTGAGAGTCTTCAGTTTGTACTTAGAAAGACCCAGTTGTCTTAACTAGAAATGCTATGCCCATAGAAGGCACAGGTTTGGTAGAAAAAGCCAGGAGTCACTGGAATTTATTCTGTGCATACTGTGTAGTAAGACTCAAAGTTCTTTCCCATATGGATATGCGCTATTTGCTTAGAAAGACGTCCCTCCTCCATTGGATTCATTTGGAATACTTTGTGAAACTCTACTGGTCATGTAAGTTGAGTCTATAGCTAAGCTTACTATTTCATCTAATTGTCCATCCTTACGCCAGGAGACACTGACTCGGTTGCTAAAGCCTTAGGAGATCTTTCTCAAACATGTTGATTCTGAGACAACTGTTGGATAACCAGAGATGTCAGGTGGACAGCTGGATACTATGTCCAAAATCCAGACTAAGAGGTGAATGTCGGAAACAGAGATGCCATTATGATCAGCTAGAGAGCATGGCTAAAGAAACCCAAGTCCTGATCTGGGACGCACGCCAGCTTAGCAAGCTGACAAAATGAGGAGAGTGACCACAAAAGAAGGCAAAAAGGATTTGCCAGAGGATAAGGGACACTAGGAGGAGAGAGATATACTAGAGTTCAAGATAATCCAGGAAAAATGTTACAAAGAGGATAAACATTTCAACTGTGTTGATGGATGATGACAGGTGGCCTAAGATGAGGAGTGGAAGTGGGCTGACAGACTCTGCGATGGGGGATCGTTGGTGAACTAAAGGAGAGAAGTTATATAAAGGGCAAGGGCAAGAATTTGATCAGAAAGGATTCAAGAGAAAATGAGAGGGAAAAAAGTTGGGTACAGAATGCATGGGAAACTATTTTAAGGAAAGAAGTAGAAAATGGAGAGAAAGAATGAGGCAGTAACTAGAGAAAGAATAGAAAAGTTATCTACAGAGGATATATGTGGAATTCAGAGAAATGGCAGCATTGCTAATGCTGATGAGAAGGATCAAGTAGAGGTAAAAAATGCAGGCAGCACAAAAGGAGAAATTTCTGGAACCATGTCCCTGGATAGGTGAGGCAGTAGGCAGGCACAGGTGGAAGTATCACCCTTGAATAGGCACAACAGCAAGGAAAGAGGGAGTGTGCCTGACATAGCTGCAGAGAGGCCCAGACATCAGTAAATATGTATTCCTTAGATGTTGTAGCTTCAGACATTGGAGAAGACCCTGTAGATTGATGTAAGTCACTCAAGGTTGTAGGCAGGATGTAGCTAAGAGAGGATAGCATGGGGAAGGAGAGAGATCATGCTAGATTGTGTCCTTGCTACCTGTCATGAGCCTCCCCTTGGCTTATCTTGATGTCTTCTTCCCTGAAACATTCCTTACAGATACTCCAACATATAGTCTTTGCATCCCTAAGAAACCTCATTTCATCTGTCTCCTTCTTTCTCCTTGCTCTGTCCTTCCATCTGCCTACACTCCTATCTCAAGATTGAGTAGACTGCTGGGTGGTGGTGGCACATGCCTTTAATCCCAGCACTTGGGAGGCAGAGGCAGGCAGATCGCTGTGAGTGTGAAGCCAGCCTGGTCTACAGAGCAAGCTCTACAACAGGCTCCAAAGCTACACAGAGAAACCCTGTCTTGAAAAATCAAAAGAAAAAGAAAAAAAATGATTGAGTAGTCCTTATCATATCTCCTGTGCAACTGAGTATCTTATGAAAGGTTCCATCTCCCAAATCTGGATGGCCCCTTTTGTATTCCTGGAGCTATGAGGCTCTCTGCATAGACTCAAAAAAATACAGAGATGATAGATAACAAAGTAGGGAAGGCTAAACTGGCACTGTCTCCTGTATGGCACTTTAATTTCTGATACCCCACACCAAGGTGTTATCAGCTGTGACTCAGATGAAGAAACCAGTGCTAAAGTTCTCATATTTGAGCATTATGGAACTAATAGAGAATAAGGCTTAAGGCGGGGCTATAAAGCCCAATGGCCCATGCCTTTTCCAAATTTTCCACATGGTAAACTCCATATAGATTCTTTTTAAGAACATTGGTTTATAAGTTCGAATGGACAATGGATAAAGGTTGATACTCTCTACCAGCCATCAACATAAATATATAAGTTTTGAGTCCACCATGGGTTCAAGGGCAACTAAGAAATATAAGACAACCTAAGACAAAGCTGTAAAACATTGATGACCACATAGCCTATGGTGGCTCCACAGATGCCAACTTGCAACAGAGTTTTTCTCTGTAAACAGTAATAGACAGTGTCTCAGCTCATGTCATTGAATCTTCAAGAAGTCCCTAAAGGAACTTACATTACCCCCTTTCTTAAAGATAAGGAAGTAAGATTTAGAGGGAATAAATTCCATGCCTAAGATCACATAATCAGTTAAGTCCAATGTGGCCTGATCAAGAGGCCCAATTCAAACCCAATGCTGTTCCTTCACTAATTCTTGTATACAGTTGCTGGTTCCAGAAGCAAAGGATCAGTGAACGTCCCAGTGGGGGGAAAAAACTTAGAAATCAAGTGACTCACTTAACAAGCAAGGAAATGAAAATGTGGAGATGGAGTGGTAGACTTGGGGTAGCTGTACACTCCTATAACCCCAACACTGGGAAGACTGAGGCAGGAACTCCTCAATCTCAAACCATCTTAGGCTGCATGGAGAAACGCTCTCAAGAATAAATACTGATTACTTAATTAATAGGAGATTGAATGATAAGATCTAGTCACTAAGAGGCAGAATTGAGATTGGAGGCCAGTGTTTTCTACCTGCTATGTTTTTAAATGGCAATAATGATCAAAGTGTAGATGAATAGTGAGAAGATTCTATTGATCTCTACAACAACCAAGAATGATAGATTCATTTAGAAAAATACTACCAGTCCACATCTTCCACCATTTTGGTGCAGTACTGAGGACCCACACATTACCTCCCCACCCATCCCCCCACTCCAGACTGGTTATTGAGTTTCATGGTGACTGGTCTGAAAAGATTAAAAAAAGTAATGCTACCTTATGAGGAGTGTCCCATGGACCAAGATAGCAACTGTCATAGCAACTGTCACACTGCTTTGATCAAGAAGACCTTTTGCAGAACTGAAAACAGAACCTTAGGCACATCTGTTGCTTTCACTCCCATCTTCCTTCAATAGGCTGGGTGGTGCACTCCACACCCTTTCAAGTTTCCAAAGCCTCACACACCTGCCCCCCGACCCCAGCACCTGGCCAAGGCTATGTCCAGCACTGGATGAAAATGATACCAACCCCCATCTTGTTTGATATTACTCTATCTCAAGCCCCAGGCTGGTCTTCAGTCCTAATGTTCTTCCACTACCAAAGCTCAGCTTGGAATAACCAGTCTCCTTGAAGGGTTCTGATGCAGTCACAGGGCCCATATACAATGTAAAACCTGTGAAAAGGATGTTTCAGGAGACCCAGTCAGTTTCTGAAAGTACCTGAGAGCAGCAAGAAATAGTTGTGTTAAATAGTTTTGTCATCTCAAGCCTGAGAGACTTGGGAGGACAGGGATGGACTGCATCAACATTTCAGGATAGATGTTAGTAAATGCCAGCAGCACACAACAGAAGTATCTTCTTGCTATATCTCTTTTCCATCCACACATATGACCATCCTCACATCCATTCACCCAGATGTTGGCCCTTCACCAAGAAAACCTAGCATCCAGGAGAGAAAATTGTGTGTTTGTATATGTGAGTAGTCCCTTACATTCATTTTTGTGGATTTTGCTTTTTCTTTTGTTTTTTGTTTGTTTGTTTGTTTTGTTGTTGTTGTTTTTGGGTTTTTTGCTTGGTTTGGTTTTTGGTTTTTGGTTTTGAGACAGGGCTTCTCCCTGTAGCCCTGGCTGTCCTAGAACTAGCTCCATAGATCAGACTGACCTTGAACTCAAAGAGATCTTCCTGCCTCTGCCTCCCAAGTTCTGGAATTAAAGGCATGCACCACCACTGCCTAGTTTGAGGGTGGTTTTTGAGACAGAATCTCACTATGAATCCTAAATTGGTCTCAAACCCATAATTCTCTCATCTAACATGATTATAGATACATAAAACCATGCTGGTCCAATCACTGGTGTCTCCAGGCATCTCCCTCTGGATTTTGTTCTGCAAATAACATAAACAAAAAGAAGTACCAGTATCAAGGAGCTCCCAGCCTACAGCAGAAACAATCAACCAGAAGTTGCACCATGAAGTAGGTGGGTATGGGTGAATTATCTAGCCAGTTCTGCAGAACCAAACTACAAAAAGGCCATGTAACACATGTTGAAGGTCAGAGAAGGTATATGCCCTCACCCACCTGCCAAATGATATCCAACCTGGGAACTCCCTGGCACCGAGGGCATTCTCACAGATCATTCTAATGCTTCAGCCCTCTGATTGGGAATGGGTCATATGCGAGTCCATCAGTTACACACTTATTTGCTCTTCCTTTGTCTTTAGTTATCATACTATATTAAAGCAATTTCTATAAAATCTCTACCTCTAGGTCACTGTGAGCAACCAATGAAGCACTATATACAATCTGCTTAGCATAGGGCATAGTGTGGCTTATATGCTCAAACCTTTCATTGTCCCTTTCCTATTGATCTCTTTGTTTGATGATTTGATTTCACTGCTGTTGCTGTATTTATTTGGTTTTTGAGATAAAGTCTCCTTCTGTATAGCCCTGGCTGACCTAAAACTTTCTATAAAGAACAAGGTAGCCTCAAATTTACAGTGGTCCTCCTGCCTCCACCTCCCAGTGCTTTGAGATGGGGTTTCTCTGTGTAGTCCTAGCTGTCCTGGAGCTCACTCTGTAAACCAGGCAGGTCTCAAATTCTCAGAGATCCACCTGTTTCTGCCACCCAAGTACTGGGATTAAAGGTGTGTGCCACTACCACCCAGCTCATATTCTTAATTATTAACAGTTCTTGGGTTCCATAGCTAAGCTTAGTAGACATTCTCCCTGCAGTAATCCCACAAGGAATCCTCCAATTTAGACTGTTTCTTCAAATATGCAATAACACATTTACCAACCTAACAGAAAAGGGTGATAAAAAAATCTGACAATTGAGAAGATAGAGAAAATAAGACACAAGGTGAAGATATTCTTTGCAAATCCTGTATCTCGTCCCCAGGCTTAGGGAGCTTGGTCAGATCCACATATTTTCCCCCATCCACACCATGCAGTACCATAAAGGAGCTTAGGAAATGTTGCAGGGTTAAGGTGCAGCATGCATTTCCCAAAAGACTAATGCTGAAGGAAAAAAAATAGAGTTTCAGGAGATCTAACCACCCAGCTGTCTTCCCCACCAGACCATGAGTTGAGGGTGTATTCTTCATCCTTGTGGGAAAAGAGACCCTGGACATTAAAATATCCCAAACACTTGTTGGCCTACAAACCAGCCAAGACCTGACTTCCTACCCACTCAGTTCACAGGCACAGAGTGACGGTATGTTTACTGAAAATCTTTCATCCCTAAGAATTTTAAATTTGGGGGGGCCTTTCATTTTATTTTTAAGGGAACAAACATTGTAAATAGAGGAGAATGAAAAAAGAAGAAGAAGAGGGAAAAAAGAAAAGAAACCACCTTGGGGAATTTTGACGTATTTGACACAGGAGTTATGGGAAATTATAACTTTTTACCCTGAATTGTTTCGTCTATAGATGTAACTTGCCCATGAGAATCAGCGGAAGATTGGGAAAGCCACTCAAGGACCAGGAGGAAGTGGCAAGTCCTGCCCTTCTGGTGCTGGAGCAGGACCCACACTCAGCACTCACTTCCTTCCACTCGGAGCCTGTCTCCTGACAAAAGCTCAAATGTGTTGCCTAGGGAGAAGGAAGAGGAGGAGGGGGAGAAGGACCTATGACCTACTTCTATTAGGTTCACAATCTTCTCTCACAGACTTAAGGATCCGTGTATGGGTTCTCCTTACATAATTTCTTTGTCATATGCCAAAAACAGTAATCTAGACATGAGGAAATTCTGGACTGAGGTTCACCACCCAAACATTAAATCTGACACCCTCCATAGTTGTCCAGTCTCTTCCCTCTCCCTCTTCCTCTCCCTGTCCCTCCCACCGCCCCTATGTGGGGGATGGGGGTGGGGTGAGGGTGGTCTGGTCTAGTTTTTGTTTATTTGGCTTTACTGATTTATTGATCTATAGAATTTCACAATGTTACCCAAGCTGGACTCAATTTCACAATCCTCCTGCCTCAACCTCCTGATTGCTAAGATTACAAGTATGTGTGTGCCACCATCTCCTTTCTTTCTTTCTTTCTTTCTTTCTTTCTTTATGAAGAGATTGAGAATGCTCCTAGGGTGTGGGTGAGAATATCCATGAAATATTTTATTTAACAAATTAATGTTTATGCTTTAGTTCTATATATGCACAATTAAAGAAAAATTTTAAATGACTACATGGAAAATATTTTTCAAAAGGACAGGGAAAAAGATAAGAGAGATGAAAACAATGAAGAAAAAAGGAAAACAGTGGCAGGCTGCAGTGACTGAAGAGCTTGGCTGTGTGCGTCTATCTGTGTATTGCAATGCTTGTCACCTGGTCTGCCACTCCATACACCAGGATCCATCGTTAAAAGGCGTGCTTTTGGAGGCTCCAATGGTGATGTTAACCAAAGCAGCTCACACCAATATAGAAAGATTCCTTTGGATTATTGCAATAAGGATATGACCCACCGCAGCCAAAAGACTGGAAAAGCTCATGTTTAACAGCCCTGCCATGATTTGCCTTTGACTTATTTGCGCCTGCCCTCCATTCCACACATCCTTTTAGGGTTGTAAATAGACACAGACAGGATCTTCTAAGGGTAACTATTTAAAAAGTATCAAAGTCCTAGAACTGTAGAAGCAAAATAGGCATATGTGAAAAATAGCAGTGTCCAAGTCCTCAGCACAAGTACATACAAGCATGAATACATGCCTTTGTGCAGACTGCTAGTCGGTCTGCTGCTGGCTCTCTGCACTCTCAGCCTCACTGTGGTTTTCTGGCACACTGTTGTTCAGAAATACAGTGAGCCCTAATTATCACATAAGAAAAAGGAACGCATTCTTCTTTCCAGTCCTATATTCTGTTACAATAGATGTTAAGTGACATTAAACAAATTCCTAACATTTGTCACTGGCCTACTTGATATGACCATGGCAAATAACATTGTCACCCATATTGTCATATGTAATGGGGCTAGAGAAATGGCTCAGCATTTAAGGCATGCACTGCTCATCCAGAGGACTTGAGTTTGCTTCCCAGACTCATGCAATGCCCCAAAATAATGAGACATAAATGACTTCACTATAACACCACCAAATCTGTTAACTTCAAAATGCCTATGAGCTGTTTATCTTCAGGGATGTCTGAACAATGAAAACTTGGTTCTCTTTCCATCTGACCTGACCATGTTACCGAGAGCACTGGTCATGAAAACCTCATGCTATCCACACCATGCTCACTCTCTCCTTGATTTTCCATGTCACATTATTTAGTAAATAAATCATTTATGTATTTGACTTGTGAAAGTTCCAAGTATTTCCTGTTAAAATGCAAACCTGCTGGGCCTGGTAGCACAAACTTGAAATTCCAGCTACTTGGAAAGCTGAGACAGAAGAATCTAACATTTAAGACTTGCCAGGGCTGCAATGCAAGTTTGAAGCTAGCCTGGTCAAGTTAGTGAAACCCTGTCACAAAATCATATATGTGTGTGTATACATATATATGTGTGCATGTATACATATACATATATATATTAAAAGCTGGGGATATGGTTTAATGGCAGAATACTTACTTGCCTAGCATGTATAAGGTACTAGATATAATCCCAAGTACCACAAAATAGCAATGTACATAATAATAATAAATTTTACATAGCAAACTTTTACAAATATATTTCATAAACTCCAAAGGGACAGAATCTATAGTCTCTTAAACAGAAACTGATACTGTTCCCCAGAAAACTGTGCACCAAAGCATTTACTGTAATTATAATTGTAATCATAGAGGACTTATAGAAAATCATTCTTGATTTCCACACTTCAGCTTATAATTTATCTACCACTCCTTGGGAACCTGAACTAGAATTCTTTCACACCTTGAAGCTTATGTGATTTTATGGCTGTTCAGCGCTTTGTACAGAGCACAGCACCTTGGTCAGACAAGTGCCTGCTGAATACGTGAACAGATGAGCAAAGAGCTGGTGATGACTGTAAGGTCATGTTTTTCAAGGTTTATAGAGTTGTTTTTCTGTATGCATGGGTGTATTTATTTATTTTCTGAGTACATTGACTGACAGAGTGTGACATTATTACCCTCTGTTTACAGGTGAAGGAGCAGAACCATCTAGAGACTCACTCAAGTGGAAGCCACCTCTCACACCTGCCCTGTGTAATTAGACCTTCTGTACACACAGTCAATTGCCAGAATCAATGTCGCCAGCTTCTGAAGAGTCCTGCTGCACAAACAATCCACTCTTCGCTTATTTTTCTATTGTCCTTGTGTCACATCTGTGCATTGTTGCCTAAAGCTCCAGAGACACTTCCTGTAAGGACAGAAGACTGTTCCTACTGCAGCCAGACAGCTAGAAATGATTTTTCGCCTCTCCTGACTCTGGGTAATCCAAACCTATTCCACAGCTCAACCCTCCACCCAGTACCATGGCCACAATCATCACCTCTGAGGACACATGAAAATTTGCTATTAGAGTCAAGAGGGCAAGATGACACTGGGGTTGAGTGATTTGGTCCCATGTAAGAGTTCATTAAGCTGGCAAACAGATTTGTGTGTGTGGTGTGTGTGTATGTGTGGTGTGTGTGTATGTGTGGTGTGTGTGTATGTGTGGTGTGTGTGTGTCGAGACAAAATTTCTCAAACAACCTCATTTAATTATAAAAATAAATCTTTTTAAACTTTTCAACCTTTATTACAACATATACATATATAAATATGACCTGCAAACAAGCCAGACTTTTGGAAAAGTGAGTAAAGCTCACTTGTGTTACAATTGTGACCACTTTCCACTTGAGTTACAGCTGTTTCACAGACACAAGAAAGAGTATAGGATAGAGGCCAGGCGTGGCAGTGCATGCCCTACAGCATGGCCTGGCTTACTCGGCCTTGTGAGGAACTAACGTTAAAACAATATTAAAAACCAGGGCTCAGGACTTTCTAACTTGTTCTTTCTCTATGCTCTTAATCTAATTTAGGCCAGGAGACCTTGAGGAGCTTTCAGTGGCATGAGAAATGTCATGAGCATCTCTGTGGTGAAAAGAAGGCAGAGCATGTCAGCCATTCAGCTGGGATTTTATCACTGCACTCACTTGCACAAATGCTCATGGATTAAGGAGACAATTGCATTGAACAACTTTCCCGGGGTTGTCTTGGGTTAGAATGGTGTGACTTCAATCAAGCCAACAGTTAGAAGACTGACAAATGTCACAGTTGTGTTCTGTGATCTCAGGTTCCTATCCTTGGCAAGAACCCAAGCTGTTCAAGTCCCAGAAGGGGAAGCCCTAAGAAAGCACTGCTAGCTGCAGTGTAAAATGCTGCCTGGAATCAGAACATTGCTGAAAAGCCAAACTTAAGCTTGTAGGTTCTTCTGCAAATAAAAACTCCATCAGATGTCCCAGCAATTAAAGCACTTGCCACATATGCAAGCATGAAGACCTGAGTTCACATCCCCAGGACTCACATAGAACCAGACACAGAAGCACACATCTGTAATGGCAGCACTCCTACAGTGGCCATAGAAGGTAGAAACAAAACCATACCTGGAAGTACACAGGCCAACCAGCCTGCTGTATGTAATGGTAAACAAGAGACCCTCTCTCAAAGTGAAGGTGAGGACCAGTGCCCAAGGTTGTCCTCTGGCTTCCACATAAAGTAGCATGTGTCTGAACTCACATCCAAAGACACAAATTATATACATAGAACACACACATGCTTCAAAAAGAAGAAAATATAAATCTTCTCCCTTCTGTCTACTTGGTAAACTGAGAGTTGCCATACTGCTTTTTCTTTTTCTTTCTTTCTTTCTTCTAAAGAATTTATACCTCTATGGAAATTGACTGGTTCTTAGAAGAACCAGGCATTTTTTCCAAAGGAATAACAGGACAAGTTCCTCGAGCCTGACATCAGAACTTTCAGAGCCTCCCCTTCCTTTGGACTCAATACTGTTTTTATAGCCAATATTATAGAGAATCTGGGAAAGCAGATCCACCGCAAGACAAGCAGGAGAGAGTCCCATCACCCACTGTATGCATTGCATCCCACACTCTTTAAGAAAACCATCCATCCGAGGCTAAGACACAATGAAAACCAGAAAGGAAGTTCTGCCCCAGAGATGAATGGAGCCCTCAGGAAGGGACTGCTTGATAATTCAACCCAGTCATTATTCAATATTTTTTAAAAGTTATTAAAATAATTGTCAATTATTAAAGAGAAAGCCTTTTAAATCAACCCATAAATTTCTGACCCTAGCATCTATTACTTTCAGTTCTCACATAGTGTTCTTTTCCGATATTTATGTGCACATCCCACCCATAGCCCCTGGATCAGCCACGACATTACAATTTCATGCCCAACTCTGTGCACAGAGCACTTGTTCCTACCAAGGCACCGCACTGACCACTGTGAATGCTGCGTTATTCTAACAGTCCATAGTTGACATGGCTTTCTCTCTGTTGTTATAGCTCACAACTGTGGTCTCGACTTTTCCTAGAATGATCAGCTATGCTGGCTCTCCACAGTCTCCATCGGTGTGAGAATGCACCTGCTCTGCCTGGGTATGTTTTATCAAATCTATCAATTGCTCATTACCTAACAATCTATGTTATGATAGTTTCATCTGTACTCATTTGGTCTCATGAAAACATTGATAGCTTGTTTGATAATGGGCTGGAAGTGTGGCCCAATAGTAGAGAGATGGCTGGCATATCCAAAGCCCTGAACTTGATCACCACCACAATAAGCAAACACATAAGTAAAATTGAAAGCAGAGGACTCGTCCTAAACATTGTCTAACCTCTAGTTAATCACTAGCTGGTGCTCATAGCAGAGGAAATGGAGCTAACCATTTGACCCAGAGTGACCATTTTCTTGATGCTTAGCCAGACACTTGCTAAAGAGTACTGTGCCTTTCTTCTCATTAAATTCCCATCCGGTATTGTTAGTAGTTCCTGAGCCTCACTATCTTCTCTGTAAATTAGTAACAGTACCCTTTTCTGAGTTGTTTTAGAAAATAGTAAACTTTAATAAATGCCAACCTTTTACACTATGATCTCTCAAGATATTGAGCTTCTGAGAAGGATCTTAAATGTTTAAGCTAAAAAGTGAGAACAGTTAACATGGAAACGTCCATCCAAAATTTTAAATTAAACCACCTCTCATTTTCTGTGATTCTAAACATACAGATGAGCACTTAATTAAGCTTTTGAGTATATCTAACCATGTTAGGGTGACTACAATTACACATGAGCACTTAATTAAACTTTTGAGTATATCTAACCATGTTAATCACACATGAGCACTTAATTAAGCTTTTGAGTATATCTAACCATGTTAGGGTGACTACAATGGGGTAAACGTGGTGTCAAAGAGAGACCAAGAATTTTAAATATTAAGAAACACTGTTAGCCTCAGCTATTCTTGCCAGAACAGCATGGCTGGGAGAATCAAACAAGAAAAAGAGAATTTCCAGATCAGAGTCCTAATCAGAAGCACAAGCCCAGGAAAGCAAAGGTAGGAAGGACCGTACCACCACCCAGAGCAGGTGCTGCTTTACAAATGGAGAAACTAGAGAAGTCAACTGAGAAATTAAAAACCTCACAGAAGCCATGAAAATGCCACAAAGAAGGGACAGATCATCATTTCATTAATCTGAACATGATGTCAGGAAGCCAGGGGTTTTCCACCAAACCACATCACACAGAAAACTTCTATTTTAAGAGACTGGCCCTGCAGCTGTGCAGCGCAGATGGACTGCACAAAAGAAGAAATGAAAATAGACTTTTCTCACTGCCAGGCTGGCATGAACATGCAGGACGCAGGCTAGACGAGTGACATGGAAGGAGCCAAGTGCTGCTGGCATGCAGAGTCCTTTGCCTTAAGATTCCCAGTTTGGGTTTTTTTTTCTGCTAGTTTGTCCCCCAACACCAAAGGGAAAAACAAGACAAAGTCAGAGGGGAGAACTCGTAGTATCATGGTTTTTGTGTAGTCCCAATGTTTGCTGATTGAACAGAAATAATGAGAAATCAAATTCAAGAGGGTACAGAACTTCCGTTGGCCATAAGTGAGGGCCTAGGGCTCTGTGCTCCCTGCTCAACAGCCAAGAGAAAGGAAACAGTTAGGCCCTGGAATTATTTGTCAAAAAAAGGCAGGAAAACATCTTAGCCATCATGTCTTCAGTATAATAGCAAAGCTGCAGTGGGAAAATGACCAGTTATAAAGCCAGCAAGCCTGACTATGACCTTAGCTTTTCTGCAACCCAGTTGACTGGTCTTGACCTAATTGCTAACGTTACCTATACCTCAGTTTCTCCACTTGTAATGTTTTAAGAAATAACAAAGCACATCTCTGAATGTGATTATACCTATAGTGACAATAGCACAGCACCTAGGGCAGAATTGAGGGGAAGGTAAATGTTTTTTGCTATTTTTATATGATTTATTTATACACACACACACACACGCACATGCACACACACCTAAGTGTGCCACAGTATACACGTGAAGGTCAAAGGACAACTTGGGGGCATCAATTCTCTTCTCTACCACGTAAATTCTGGGGATTGAACTCGGGCTGTCAGACTTGTTAGCAAGTGCCTTCAGTCACTAAGCAAATGTGCAGGCCTCTCTTCTTACTGTTAAAACTTCATGTGGACCCTGCTAAACGAGTTCCATTGCTCAGACAAGAGGCTTCACTATTCTGTGTCTTCACACCAAGACAAGAGCAATAAACCCACCTGTAGCGTCTCACCAACGACACAGAGACCAGGCTGCACTGTCTTCCTCCCTCTGGGAATCTGTCATTCAAATCGGAAAGATTTTTCAAAGTTTAGCTTAAATCACAACACTAGGCCATCATTCTCTATCAAAACCTGATGAAGACTTACTGTGTACAATTTTTTAAAACCTGCAAACTCAGTTCTTTTAGCAAATAAATAAATAAATAAATAAATAAATAAATAAATAAATAAATAA
>LOJH01008071.1:16135-29808 GCA_001685095.1 Ellobius talpinus | reverse complement strand
TGTCTCTTGACTCAGAGCCCCTGATTTGACTTCTTTGTCCTCCTTGCCCTCATTCCACCTTTCTCCTATTTTGGCCAAACTGTTTTTTTTGGTATTTTTTTGGTGTGTTTATTTCTTCAGTCAATTTCCAACATTTAAAAAGGTAAGTATTTATTTAAAAACTGTAAATGCACATTCATTAATTAACTTAGCAAACTTTTCTTTAGGGCCTGATATGGGCCATGGATGACTGCATAGAAAATTAGCACAGCAAATGCTTGCAATTCATAGGGCTTGCAATCTAGGAAGAGAAGAGGAAAAAAAACCCAAAGAAGTGAAAGAAGTGTAGTATGCCCTCTGGCAGTAAATGCTAGAGGAAAAATAACTAGGAACACAGCTGTGGAAGCCCAAAGGAAGTGAAGATGTTATGGGGATGCTCTGGGTTTCATAGGAGCCATGGTTTATCTAGATATGATGGGAGATTACTAGAGAGATTGTGAGCATTGGAGAGCCTTGTTACTGACATTTAATAACTACGGGAATCATCAGGAAGAAGAAGGGAAGTATCAGGAGTCCTGTTTTGAGGTTCATGGACTTGGATTGAAGTAACTCGCAGGACTCTGTACTGAAGGGCTGGTTCTCTAGGGTGAGGTTAATGGAAAACCATAGAGCTTTGAGGCAGAGAGGCTTTGCTGAAGGTCTTTGGATCTCTCCATGTTGTTAATTACTTTCTTCATGGCTGTGACAAAATATCTGACAAAATCAGAAGAAGAGGAGATTTCTTTTGGCTCACAGTTTGGAGGTGTAGTCCCCCATAATACTTATGTCTATAGCCAGAAAACAGAGCAAGGTGAATGTTTGTGCACAGCTCACATCCTGATATTCTTCTCAAAGTTTAATCAGGGACGCCAGTCCATGAAATGATGCTGCTGAGATTCAGGTTGGCTCTTCTGTCTTCAGTGAAACCCCTCTGATATATGTCTCCAAGGTGATTCCAAATCCAGCCAAGTTTACAGTGACAATTAACCACTGAAGAGGTGTGCTTCTGAGGGGGTTAAAGCTCTAGGCCCTTTTATCTTTTTTCTCTTGCTTCTTTATCAGGAGATGAGATTGGCCATGCTCTTCTATCATCACTGTGCAGTGTCTCCATAAGAAACTCACCAAAAGTAAGTCTGAGAGTGATGTACTAGAAATGCTAAAGTCATGAGCCCAAAGAAAACTTTTCTCTTGATAAGTTGATTAGCTCATAAATTTATTATAGCAATGGAAAACAGACTAAAGCAGAGACTGTTTTCATAGTCCATGTTAGGTCTCAATAAACAAAAACCCAGGACAAGTCTCACTGAGTACCTGTGGCTCCTCCCAGCGCTTCTCACTCTGCAACCTACCCTAAACCTCTCCAGCCCAGGGAATGAGCTTTGCTTACCTTCCCCAAGCTTCTGATTTCTACACAATTCAGGCATTTTGCCTACATGCCCTCTCGGTTCCCAAATGCTCTTGGTTCCTTCTCTTGTCTTCTCTCCTCTTTCATTCACCTTCTCTAGTGGCCTACTGCATTCTGCTGGCCATGTTTGGTAAGGACTCTTTCTGAAACCCCCAGCTGTTCTTTCCCTCATATCTATAATAAAATCTTCTCAACTATACCTAGGAGTGGTCATATACTCATATTGATTTGGTCCAAATGTGTTGGTTTGAAAAAGAATAACTCCTATAGATTCAAATGTTAAAATACTTGGTCCCTAGTTGGTGGAACTGCTTGGGAAGGATTAGGAGGTGTAGCCACTTTGTCTAGGACAGGAACCTGGAACTTTTTGACTTGAATATCATCACCATAACTCTTCACCATCACCATCAGTGTCTCCATCATTACCATTATCACCACTATCATAATCACCACAATAAACGTCATTGCTATCATAATCATCACCATCATGATTAGCATTGATGACACTATCACCTTTATCATCAACATCATCACCATGATAATCATCATTCCATGTTTTTATCACCATACCACAAATATCACCATTATTCTCCACCATTGCCATGATCCTTATAATTCTCCTCCTCATCACCATCATCATCTTCATCTTCACTATTCTCATCATCACCATCATCATCACCTAACTCAATCCTAACTGAATATTACTTTACCAAGGTGGGGTAGAATTGAATAGAAATCAGTAGTATTGAATTAGTGTACCTCAACCATGTTCATGGGCTTTCCATCTGATGATGTGGGATGTCCTTCTCTATATGTGTTGTTTCTATTGGTTGTTTTGGCCAATAGCTTCTCAGAGTAAAGCCAGGTGGGAAATCTAAACAGAGATATAGAGAGTAGACAGAGTCAAGGAGACACATGTAGCTACCGAAGGAGGCAGACACCATGTAGCTACCCAGGAAGCAAGAGGTAACAAATCACAAGCCTCATAGTAAAATATAAAATAAAATGTAAGAGCTAGCTAGAAATATGCCTGAGCCATCAGCCAAACAGTGTTATAATTAGTATAATTTCTGTATGATTATTCAGGTCTGGACAGCCAGGAAATGAAAGAGCAGTCTCCATTTACAGGGTAGAAGTAAATAGAAATCAGTAGTACTGAATTTGTGTATCTCAGCCATGTTTATGTGTTTTCAATCTAAACTATGATGATATGTAAAATTACTAAAATTCTATGCTTTCAAATGAAAGATTTATAAGGAATTTATTGACTATGCTATTGTGATTCATAATTTATTATTGCTTATTAGTCTAAGGATTAGGAATCACTTTTCAATATTCAGTTTATGTGGCTCAGATAAAGAACATAATTGGAGGAGCATGCACAGTGTATCTAAGTCTTTAAAAGATGTTGCACCTTGGATATCTCTGATAACAAGTGCTTTTATTCTAGGTTCTAGTTGGAAGATGTTGGAAAATGAGTTGGAATTGTACTTAATTCTTTCTTCTCATTCCACAGGAACTCCTTTACCTGTTATTCTTGAAAACAGAATGGCCTTCCCTGATGACAGAAAAATAGTCACAGTTATCTCAATGAGGTATGAATTTTTTTTTGTTGTTTGTTTGCTTGTTTTCTTACCTAAGGTAGTTTACCCACCAAGGACCAATACTTCATACCAACGCACCTTGTAAATATTTTATGTAAATCTTTAAATCTACCCCACCCGGTAAGCTTATGTTTTTATGACCCCTCCCATCTCCAGAATCTGATGGCCTAAAGCAGCTGACCCCTCCTTCCCTGCATTTTCTTCACTCTGATTCTTTTGAAACTAGTCATTATTGAAAGATCGTAAGGTTGGACACCAGCCAATCAAGAAAAGACATGGTCACAATCTACATTAGAAAAAAACTAAGTAAACTTCTTGTCTAGGTGTGGTAACCTTGCTGGCCAGGTTTGAGTTCTAACATGTTACTTTCACAAAAAGAATTTTACTTGTCAAAATACTTCTGTTTTACATGTGCATTTCTGTGTGTGACCTAGAGATTATACTTAACAGAGGCAAGAAAGGGTACAACAAATGAATTCTCTGTGGAATGATCCCCTGTAACACCAGGTTTGCATAACCCAATAACACCCTCTCAGATACACAGTGAAGAAAAATGACTTCAGGCAGACTTTTGGGGTGTCTTACTTGGTTAACCCCGCTAGACATGGACTGCAAAGTTCTTTCTTTTTTTTTTGGTAAAAACAGCTGTAGAGCATTCTTCCAATCCATCCCCCAAGCCTTTACCTCCCTTTATCTTTCTCTTTGGAGTACTAGAATGGTTCTTTTACAGGAACAAGGGCCAGAAAGACACAGACAAGGAATCAGAATTGAACAGAAGAAAGCCAGATGACAAAACACCAGTCATCCCTTAGTGGTAAAAGTTCATTGGCCCTTCTGACTGTATAAACAATAGTTAAATTTCTCTCAAGCAACTGTGCTTCCATGTTCTTAGATCCAGGATGGTCATTTTATGTTCTGTTGCTAGCTCTAGGATCAGCTTATATTCCTAACTCTATGATGGTCTCATGTTTCCTTGTTCCTAGCTCTAGGAAGATTTTTTTTTTGTTAATCACACTGGGTGAAATAACTTTTGAGACCAATTTGAAGCAAGTTTTATTAAATATTGGCCAGGTCCATGGATACTGGCCAGGTCCATACACAGATTCACATAGTATGGCCCCAAACTATATTAGCCAGATGCTTATAAAGGCAAAACTCATAAGGCTACCTGTTTATTTTCATCCAATCAGGGGCAAACATACATCCTAACTTAATTCCTTCCTACGAGTGATCAGTCACATTCTGTGCAGCTGGGGCAACCAAGCTTGCTTACATGAACAACAACCCCAGCATTCCAGGATGTTATCTGTCCTTAGGCAAGAGGGACTTACAGGTTAGAGCCATTTCTGTTTTATAGATCTCTAAAGCAAAGTAACGTAAACTTAAAATGTAATATTAGCCCTCCCAGTTCCTAGCTCTAAGATGCTAATGTTTCCCTACTCTTAGCTCTAGGAAAAACTTATATCTTACATATTTGGCAGCATTTTTTTATTTCCCAGAAAGATTCAGTAGTTTTTCTTTTACATTAAAGATAAGAGCTAACTCCTTTTCAATTGCAAAATGATATGCCCCTATCACAGAGTCCACCAAGGAGTCCAAATCCATATGCAGAAGAAAAATTCTTTATTCAAGCTCGAGGCTGGACCCTCCACATGCCCAATGTACAGGTACAAGATTAGAGGGCTTTGAGCTCAGTTGGGTGTGGTTATTATTATAGTAGAGGTTGGGATGAGGGATTTTTAAGGTTCAGAACCCAGTGGTTGGAATGTTAGGTCTTTTTTTTGGAACATTAGGTATTTTTCTTTCTTTTTTTTGGATGTTGATTGGTCTGTTACAGGGTGGTGCCTGGGTTTTGTCAGTTTGTGGTCTTTCCTGGAGTCAGGTGTTGTCTTAGGGTAAACCGAAACTCAGGCCTATTTTCTGGCTGATCTCTATTGAGCCTGTCATGGCGACAGTGTAGCCAAGCTGAGCTGGGCCTTACACAAAACAGGCTGCTGATTCTAAAAGTGAAGAAAGTCCTGACTTCCTGTAGAGCCCAGTCTGTTGACAGAAGAAGGAATTCTAGTTCAACTGCTATTTAAAGGTCCTTGTAGAACAGCCTCTTCGTCAGCCAGTCCTGGGAATGACCTCCAGTGGACACCGTTTGACTCTCTGGAGTCTTCACAGAATTGACTGGAGGGTGGGTTACAGTAATACGCTCTCCGCTCTCCACTTAGTTTGATACTTTAGGAAAATGAGTAAGCCCCTCAATAATGCTGAGGAGGCTGACACATAAGATTTTCTTCTTCCTTTTTTTCCCCTCGGGCTCTATTTCTTTCATAGCATTGTGGTAAGTGCTAAATGGGGGTGGGAAATCAATTCGTAGGGTGAAAAGACACAGTCTGGTTATTTCCTCTTTCAGTTAGTTGTGTGTTCTCTCCATTGTGCTTCTGTGAAAGGTGATGGGTGTGGACACTTACAGGAGGCCAGTCAGCATCCTAATCAAAGGGAATCCGTGCAGCAGCCAACTATTCAGCTTTATCTTGCAAACTTCCTCTGCGGCTGCTGATAAGTAAGCAGTGGATCTGGAAGAGTGAAATCCGCTATTGACTCCAGATTCAAACTTCCTGAGTTGCTGAGGAATCACAATCCCACTTCTAATGAATTGGAGAGGAAATGCCGATAGGAATCAGATGTGTTAGGAAGGAGTGTCTTCCCGTCTTCCCCACTGTGTTTTGATAGTATGAGAAACTTTTCTGAATAGAAAAATACAACAACCATTTTTGTTTTTGTTGTTGTTATAGGCAAAAACGATTTCAGGTCCATTTGTGGGGAATGGATGTTTACAACTGAATAGATATATCTACTAACCTTAACTTAAATGCACTGGGTCCTGTTCAGTTCTCTCAGGCGTCTGGTCAGAACTGAGTTGCTTCCAGCCACAGACTGGCCCAAGCAAGGAGAGACAGACAGGTATCTCTTCATGTTTACTATAAGCTAATATCCTAAAGACCAGGAAGAAATCAATAGCGTTTCTGAGTGAATGAAGAGATAGTGACTTAGAATTGACAAAAGAAAAGCAATCACTTTCTGTCCCTTCAATTGCTGTCAGTATCTTTTCCCTTTCTAATTTTGGAAACAACCAGTTAAACACAGGCTGAACAATCCTACCTAGTCTTCTGAGCATCTCAGCAGTGTTCACTGGAAATGGGACCTCAAGCATCATGGCCTCTGTCCCTTTTCTCCTAAACCAATCATCACAGCTGCTGACTTCTTCTCTCCCACTGTTAATATCCTTTTAAACTCACTGTTGTTAGTTTTAGTCTTATGAAGACCAGCATCATTATAACCAATTCTTTACAGTAAATTCTGGACCTTGGCGTGCAACAACTGTGTGTTGATACTGGAGAATGCAGGGGTGAGACACTTCTTTTTCTATGATTTGAGGTCTTTGAAATACAATTTGTCTTTCTTTAGTTAAAGATACTATCAGCTTCTTTAGGTGCTGTGGCAGGCCTTAAGAATTACTTTGATTACTAGAACTAAAGCATGCAGACTTATTTAATAGTTAATGTGTGCAGAAGAGTGATTGGGAATCATATGGGGAAACTAATGATTGTTAAGGGTTATACTTGCTAAGTAGCTTTGTCTGTACAAATTCATTTTAATTTTGACTTCCAGTTTCCTACATAAGTATGATCTTCATTTACTATTATATGGAGAACACTATTTTCTTTCCTTTTTTATTTTATTATATTACTTTAAAAAATACCAATCCAAATTCCCACTCCCTCCTCTCCTCCCACTCCCTCCATACTCCCTCCACACACTCTCCTACCCCATCCCCTCCAATTCTAAGAGAGGGCAAGGCGCCCCACCTGTGGAAAGGCCAAGGCCCTCCCTACTACATCTAGGTTGAGCAAGGTATCCAAAGAGAATAGGATCCCCAAAAGCCAGTACATGCAGTAGAGACAAATCCCAGTACCACTGTCAGTGGCCCCTCAGTCTGCCCCAACTATGAACCACATTTAGAAGGACTAGTTTGATCCCATGCTTGTTCACCCCCAGTCCAGTTGGAGTTGGTGAGCTCCTATTAACTCAGGCAAACTGTCTCGGTCGGTGAACCCCTTATGGTCTTGACTTCCTTGCTCATATTCTCACTCCTTCCACACTTCAACTGGACCTTGGGAGCTCAGTCCAGTGCTCTGATGTGGGTCTCTGCCTCTGTTCCCATCTGTTGTTGGATGAAGGGAGGACACTCTTTTCATGGGAAATTTTATGACCAACATTTATGAAAAAAAGCGTTCAGAAATCCCTTCCTACATCTTCTTTTTCTCAACTAACTTCAGCTCCAAAGAGTCAATAGAAGCACAGCTTGAAGTGACATTTTAATTGAAACCTCTCCAGGAGAACTATATTCTGTCTATCATCTACATATCTGTCTGTCTGTTTTTGTTACTTTTCTATTGCTATGAAGAGACACCATGATGAAGGCAACTTATAAAAGAAAACATTTAATTTGGGGCTTATGATCCAGTGGAGGGCAGGCTCACCCTGAATGTGGGTGGCAGTGTCATTTGAACTTGCATGCTCAACTGGATAAGAATAATCAGTCTCCTAAGCACCTGCACTCACCTATCTGCTTCTCGAATGTAGATGCAATGTGGCAGGCTTCCTCACTTCCTGGATGCAATGACTTCCATACCACTGTGAGGCAGATAATCGAACCATGTTTTCCTTAATTTGTGTTTGTTATAGAAATGAGAGAAGTTATTAATAAGGAAAATTTGGGCCAAAAAGTGGGACTATTGCTCTGATAAACCTACTCATTTTTTAGGTATTTGGAACTGGTTTGTGTGAGGAATATGGAAAGATTTGAGCTTCATGATGGGAAAGCTTGAGAATGGTCTGAGCAGAACTCAATGGGCCCTTCTGATGGGAGTTTGGGAGAATGGGGGGCATAAAGAATTCTGGCTAATAGATGTCCAATTTATGAGGTTTCAGAGAGAAATAAGTAAACTATTGGCAGCTGGTTAGAGGCCATTCATACCAAATTCTAACAAAAAATGTGACTGTATTCTACTTATACCCTGAAAATATGAATGAGAATGAATTCAAAGAGATGAATTTGCTTGTTTGCTGGAAGAAATTTCAAAAGAGCCTAATATTCAAGCTTTGGCATGACTACTACTGTTTAATGCTCTTAGATAGCTCTACAGCGAGAGATGGGAGAGAAAAAGGGGAGGAAGAGGGAGAGAGGGAAGAAAAAGACTTGAAAATGTGAAGCTTCGTGAAGTAAGCACTGTATGTTTTTAATCACAGACATGGAAGGTTCACTCAAAGCACCTGTAATAGATAAATATTAGCATGTTCAAAGAGAAATCTTCTACTTTGTACCAGGAAAACAGGTAAGGTGCTGTGATGGTGAAACACTATTGAAATTACCTGGCGCAAGCGAGGAGGAAATAAAGAAAATGCAACAAACCCGCTTAGGAGTTTATTAGAGGGAGTGCGTATAGGCTTGTGGAATCGGTGTGCAGAGAGAGAGGAGAAGATGCCGTGTCCAGCTTTTTAAAAGCTGCCTAGCTATGAGTACAGGGTGTTGGAGTGACTATGTCATATGCAGATGATGGGCTCATGCATGCACACGGAGCTTAGCTGAGTCATAGTGGACGTAAGCACACATGTGTGACAGTGCTTAGCTGAGTCATCATGGACATAACCATGCATGTGTGCACGTGGGTCACACGGGGCCCTTTAATATTCAGGCACTTCTGCCTGAGGGCTTGTCTGCACATGCATGGCTCCAGAACCCAGAAGTGCAGTCTTATTTGTGGCTGAATAATTGCAACTATCCACTCAGGCTCCAGCAAAGGAGAAAATCTGAACAGCTGGAATGCCTTTAGTGGGGTGCTCTTTGCTCCAAAATGGCCAACTGGAGAAGTGCTTTCTCAGATCCAGCCTCAAAGGCACATAGAGATCATTGCTTCTGTGGTCTAAGGAAGAATGTGCTTACTAAACTACTGAATTGAGGGTCAATAGGTGCAAGTTACAAATATAATGAAGTCTTTATAAAAACGTTGACAATATTTATAATTTCTTGTCTGCTATAAGTGAAAGGGGACTTCCTTATTTGGTTAAATGGTTTTACTAGCACTCTAAAAGAGTTGAAATATGTGCTCTTGGCTTATAAAGTCAGACCAAGAGGGCTAGAGAAACAGCTCAGCTGTTAAGCACATTGATGCTGTTGCCAAGGACCCAGGTTCCTTACAGCACCCATCTCAGGCAGCTCACACATATCTTCAGTTCCAGTATAGCTGACACCATCTTCTGCCCTCTATGGGAACATGCATGCGTGTAGTTGTGCATGCACATGCACACAAGTTCAAACATAAAATAAAATTTAAAAATTCAGAAACAAGACAAAGATCCCTGTTGTAGAATATTAGTTTAAGATTGTTACATTTGTTTATGCTGTGGAATATTTGTGTAATGATTCAAAGATGCTTCATTTCTTTATGTTGTATTTGTTTAACTCTATGAAGCTGTGTACTTTGCCTGCCTAAAACACCGGATTGGTCTAATAAAGAGCTGAATGGCCAATGACAAGGCAGGAGAAAGGATAGGTTGGGTTGGCAGGCAGAAGTGAATAATAGAAGGTGAAATCTGGGAAGAGAAGATCAGAGAGTGAGAAAAGATGGGGTCAGCAGTCCAGTCACACAGCAAGATATGGAATAAAAAAGGAAAGAAAAGATATACAGAAATAGAGAAAGGTGAAAAACCAGAGGCAAAAGGTAGATGGAACATTTAAATAAAGAAAATCTGGCTATAAAAAAGTCAAGCTAAAGGTGGGTTTTCATAAGTAAGAATAAGCCTCTATGTGTATTTATTTGGGAGCTGGGTGGGTAGTCCCACAAAAAGCCAAAATAGTTAAGAATAAAAAGAGTGAAAACAACCAACTACAGTTCCTTGATGCTTCTTCTACTGTTCATCATTATGTCAGAGTCAATGCAGATGATAAAGAAGAAATATGTATGCATATTAGAAATAATTGACATTATTAGGGAAAGCATGATTTTTCTGTATAAAATTGTATACAATACATAAAACATTCTAGACAACTAGCAAACTAATAAGGGCCTTCGAGCTTCTTAGCTATATAAATAGCATTATAATATAAAATTCAAATGCAAATTATATATCCAGCGTAACCAATGAAATACTTAGTATTAAATCTAGCAAAAGGAAAATTAATAATTACTATTATCTTTAAATGGGAAGAGTTAACAGTATAAATATATGACCTCTGTCCAATATGATTAATAAAATAAATAAATGAAATGCTGACTAAAATACTTTATGATTTTTTTGGATTTGGATTGAACAAATTGATTCTAAAATATTCTAGCAATTGAGATTGCAGGAAAAGACCCATGTGCATATGTAAGCTTTAAATGTGATGGACTTACTGCAAAATGGTTGGGAAATGGTGGAATATACCAAATAAAGCTTTGGAAGCACAAGATATTCACACTGGAAGAATAGTAACACACAACACTACTTTTGCATTGTTTGCAGATAAATCTAAGAAAAATAAAGATCTAACTACTTCTAAACTATGAAGAATAACCCATTGATTATCTTCGCATAAAAACATTTCCTTAAAAAAGATATAGAAATTAAATAAAAGAATAATTTGACAATGAAAATTGTGAAGTTCACTGCAACCAAACACATCTAGTAAAGGTAGAAAGACAAAGGTTTTGTAGGAAAAGCTGTATTGAAAGGAACCACAATATGAAGGATTCATGGCTGGGTTGTATGTGACAATTTGGTGTTAAATAAGGAGAAAAAGTATACCAAGCTCTTAACTGTTCAGCTATCTGTCTTTTTAATGCTCTACAAAATTCTCATTTGAACATTAGTGGGAGACTTTTGGGAGTCCTTCCTCGGAGAAGTTATCTTGTATCTGTAAATTGAAACAATTTATATGTTCATAATTTTTTTGTGCACATTGATCTTGAATATCATTAGGGTATATAAAATCCCAAAGTTAGGCTTATATAAAGGTTATCTTTTTAAAGTACATTGCTATGGGTCATGACAAATAGCTATGGATAATCATGTAAGACTTGTCTTCTCTGTTGTGCTCTTGATAGGAGATTTCCATTCCAAAGAGTACATTCAAGATTTACTAATTTTAGGAGAAGCAGAGGAAGGTGATAGTGCAGGCCAAAGACAGGCACACTTGTTCTAGAAAAGACATCATTATATTATAATGATGATGATTATGATGATGATGTTGACGATGGGAGAGAGACAACATCATGTGACAGAGCTCACCTGGGGAGATTTTTTTTTATTGGGAGAAAGGAAGGGAGAGGGAGAGAGGAAGGAGAGAGAAAGCTAGTGGCAAGATTCTGCCTTTTAAAGGGAGGGGCAGAGCACATTTGCACAGAGACTACACAGCAGTCTAAGGTACTGCCTGTATAATGGGCATGTGCACAGGGGTGAAACACTCTGTCAAGCCTCCAAGGGGCAGACCAGGTATTCCTGAATGCCAACAGACATGATGATATTTAAGTCTGTATTCCATGATACTACTTAGTGATTTTTTTTTGGCATAATACTCTGTCGCTGTGAAACAAAAGAAGGCAAGGTTAATGTGTAAAAAAATGTATCTACAAGATTGTAATAGTAATAATAATAGTAATAATAATAACAATAACAACAGCAACAATAATTTTAAATCCTGATGTATAGCACTAAGATTCAACCTCTGGGCAGTAGTTTAACCATTGGGGAATGATGCAGATAAAGCCTTTATTCTCAGCATGTTCATTGTGGTGTACTAAGGAAAGGAGATGATAATGGAAGAGAAAATGGAAGTTTCTCCACCAGGGATTCCCCATAAAGACAAGAGCAATAGCAAAATATAGAGAGAAACACAGAAATAGGGTATTCCAGCAGCATGTCCTAATCCAAATCTGAAATCTCGGTACCAAGCAAGGTGAAAATGCAATCTCAACTCAACTGAATGCCTGGCATCCCAGACTTCCGTTAGTGCGCTGTTGGAGACAAGATTGGGGAGAAAACAGGTACTCCAACTCTCAAAGATTTGCTGTTTTCTTTAATTCTGGTCCTCAGGGATTCAATAGTACCCCCTGTGTTGAGGGCAACCATCCCTAGTCCACTGATTTAGGCAATCAGCTAGGACAGTGCATCTCAACCTTCTTAATGCTGTGACACTTTAGTAAACTCCTCAGGTTGTGGTGATCTCACCAACTATAAAATTATTTTTGTTGCTACATCATAATTTTATTTTTCTACTGTTATGAACCATAATATAAATATCTGTGTTTTCTGATAGTCTTAACTAAACCCTGAGAAAAGTTTGTTTGATCCCCAAAGGGGTCACAACCCAAAGGTTAAGAAATGCTGATCTGTTGTGGGAGGATGTTCATTCATTTCCAGCTGCCCAGACCCAAAATAATCATACAGAAGCTATATTATTTGCAATACAGTTTGGCCAATAGCTTAAGTGTATTTTTAGCTAGCTCTTATATCGTAAACTAACCTGTCTCTCCATCAATCTGTGCATCACCATGAGGTCGTGGCCTATTGGCAAAGTTCCAGCAGGCTCCAGTTGCGGGGGTGTCTGTCTCCTGCAGTGGCTACATGGCTTCTCTCTGACTCAGCCTTCTTTCCTCCTATATTTACTTGGAATTCCTGCCTTGCTCTATTCTGCTAAGCCACTGGCCAAAACAGCTTTATTCATTAACCAATAAAGGCAACACAAAGACAAAAGGACTTCCCACACCAATTCACCATTTCTGTCTAAATGGAAAGGAAGGTTTTAACTTGAACATAGTAAAATTACTTATAACAATATAGCTATCAAGCAAGAATTACAGTTATAATATTTATATCTACTTTATCTCTTATCAAAATTAAGGAATACTATAACTGTCTATTCTTCAACTCCATCAATGACTTCAGAAGGATATAACATTACCTAAGTTAAGAGGAAGTGCATTGTAAGCAACTTCCAAAACTCTAGAACTGACAGAAATATCTCACTGCCTGGACAGTCACCCAAAGTTCTTCTCTAACATTGGGGCATCCATCTTCAGTGTACAGGCCCATAGAATCAGGCAGACTTTCCCATGAAGCAGGAAATTTCAAATATAGTTCTGCCTATATTGGCAGTTGTCAGTCACTTTCTTCTGTGTCCTACAGAATATCTTGCAGATTCTTTCATGAAGCAGGAACCCTGAAGGACGGTCTCACCCTTAGGCAATTTCAGCAGTCATTTTTCTGTGGGTCCTGCATGTCAAGTTCATACAACATAACATCAAGTAGTCCAGGTAAGAGCAGTTTCTTGTCCAAATGGCCAGCAAACTCCAAAGGGAGCCTCTTCAATGCCCATCTTCCTCTTGAAGTAGATTGATGCTGCCAGGAGCAGATGGGTCTCATTGTCATAAAAAGTCCTAAGTTCTTAAAACATTTTAAATGCCATATTCTGAAGGTTTCTGAAAGATTTAAAAATACCTATCTAAATGAAATATATATCTAGAAAACCTAACTAACATGACTATGAGCTTGACTATTACAGATGATTACCTATTAACCTATATTTCTTAATTATACATTACATTTTTAAATGA
>LOJH01008071.1:0-16118 GCA_001685095.1 Ellobius talpinus | reverse complement strand
CTTAATCAAGAGCAGAAATATACATATAACAAAATTGACCTTAAATTTGTGTCACTAGACCAAGATCCAAACCAATGCAAAGTATTCATCTCTATATCATATCCCCCTTTAAATTTAAACAAACATTTATAAACAATATTTGGAAATTTTGGCATAATTTTCTCCAAACTGGTTCCTGATTTTTGTTGGGCAAAGTATTTGGGGGCTTCCCAGAGAACTTTTGGGTGGTCTTGGTCCACGAAACCACATTTGTCTGGAAGGAATCCACAGGTTCTCATTCTCTATGGAAACAAAAGCAAAACCTCATGTCCAAAGCAACATATTCTTAGACCTAAATTTTAAAGTCAAAATACTTTAAAAATACATTTTGCTTTAGTTTAGCAGCCCATACAATAAAATGTCTCTCTGTACTTAGCTTATGCACAGTCAAAAAACTTAAAGAAAACACAATAATATACACAATCTAGACTCTGTGTATTTTTTATCTTTACTTGGCTTATTTTTCTTTACTCCTTTAATATATGACTGTCTATAATCTGTCTCTTTAAAGACATTGTTTATTTATTTATTTGTTTATTTATTTTTAAATACATTTACTTCTTTTTATAATTATTTCTTCTCTCTCCCAAGCCTATGTACAATTATCTAACACCATGGCCCATTTAGAGGTCTTTTGCATCTGAATATGTCTTTATTGCATGCGTATCTGTAATTATTTTTGATCAGGAGAGCTTTTTTCTCTCTGCCCCAGATCCAGGTTTACAGCAGGTCTGTGCCACTATTAAGCAGTTTGCAACATGTTACTCACAGACTCCATTTAAATGCTTGGCCCCCTGTATGAGTTAGAGCTGTTCCTGCAACTAGCACAAACCAAGAAGCCACCCTTTCAAAACCACATTTTTTCTGCTACTGTTGAATCAGAAAGACCTCTCTTAAAGCAGCTGCACCTCCCATGCTCACTGTCATCAAACAAAGCCTATATGAAAAAAAGGGGTGTCTAAACTTTGTTTTTTTGTGTGTCTAGAATTCCTTTCCAAGCTCTCTCAGGTTTTATGTGGACTTAGCTTGCACACGTTGGTGTGCCAATCTGTTGATAGAGGCTTCCCAGACCTGAAATAATCACACAGAAACTATATTATTTAAAACACTGCTTGGCCAATAGCTTAAGCTTATTGCAAGCTAGCTCTTATATCTTAAATTAACCCATTTCCATTGTTTTATATTTTACAAAGAGGCTCATTGTTTATTGGTAAAGTTCCTGGGCACTGATGCAGGGGAAGTCTCTCACGGATAAACCTGGGGCAGCCATAACATTAAAATCATCATGAGAAAAACACTTTGGTTTACCTTCTGTAGAGGAGGTCTGGGTTTGGTGTGTGGAGACTAAGGCATTGAGACTAAATAAGCTTTTCTGCACAGTGGACCTCCACTATTTCCATCAAAGGCACATCCCTAAGTTAATTGTCACAGGACTTAAGATGAGTAAATTCTGAGTCTGGGAAACAATAAATGTAGGACATAGCTTTTAGCTTAAAGATGCATGAGAAAGAGCTGATACAGATGCAGGGTGTTCCCAGCTGGATGATCCCCAGGTGTCTGATGGTGAGTGTGATTTGGGAACTGTAGGGTGAAAGGCTTCTACAAAGACTCACTGGTCATTTGCAAGAAGGGAAGCAGAAGGAAGTCAATGCAGACAAGTGAAAGGAGTGGACGGAGAAGACAGACTACTTGCTAGCTACACACCGCTGCGCTCTCTACAAAAACTTGCAAGTCATCACCTGTCCCGCTCAGACCTGATTCCATTTTCTCAGTATGACCTCTTCAGAGAGAAAAATCAATAAGGTGTCTGCCTCAAAACCCCTGCCTGTGATATTTTTTTTAAAGCTTATCATGGCTTTTTATAAAAAACAGCAATAAACTTCTAGAAAAATGAGCAATTCTAAGTATTATGTGAACATTTTCTTAAAGTGGCCAAGGGCAATCCTCGAATTGGTCATTTACTTCTGGGGATCTGATGTCAACTCTGAGATTCAGCTATCTAGGGGCAACTTACAGGCTGCCAATTTGCCATGATGCCCGTCTGAAACCAGGGATCGCGGCATGCCCTCTTTCTGCTCTTACACAAGCAAGTTTGATAAATATGCTCTAATTTCAGCATCGTGGTTATACCCCAATTCCATAAGATTTGGAGGGAGTTTTCTCATAGCATCTGTGGGGCCATTAGGTCCAGAATAAATGAAAAAGCAACAAGGCAAGGTAAGGAAAAGAGTTCTCAGTGGAGAAGCATGGAAGGGAAAGAAAAAAGAGAAAAGAATTGGGTGATGTCCTTATTTGAACTCTTGGAATCACAACCGAGGCCTTGTAATGTCTCTTATATAGGCAGATACAAGTTAGTGAAGTATAATTTTTCATTGTAATATAAAACTTATTTATTGCATTCTTCCAAATAGTTTGGTCAAACACATACCCTCTCTTTACCCACCCCTTCTTTCTAGACACAGTATTTCTGTCACCCTGTGAAGTGCTTCCATGATCCATTACAAGAATCCCTGCTCTGCATGACAACAGAAGTCACCATTGTTCTGACTTCTCTCCACAAAGGCTGGCTTTGATTGGTCTTGAGAATCCTGTCTTGGGAGTGTTGCTTGGCCAGTCCTTAGTGTCTCTCTTCACACCCCAAGCGTTTCTGAGGCTCACATATGTTTCAGGCAGTAGGTGTCATTTCTTTTTCATACTAAGTTTTACAAATAAGTTGCAATCCATGATATTTCTGAGTTTGGGTGCTTGTAGACAAAAAATAAATATGTGTAGTTTAATATCTTTGTACATGCTTTTATTCACTGTAAGCTATAAGGAAGGTGAATTCTTTACAATATAGTACAAAGATTTGATAGAAATTGCCACTTCCAAAATGGCTGTCCCAATTTACATTCCTACTGACAACACATACTTGCCAGTATTTGATATTGCCAAATATTACTTTACTATTAGGCATTCTGTCTATAATAGGTCCACTCAAAGTTGGATGTTTTGACTTCATATTTATTGGATATTTATATCTGCTGGTTGTGGGTCCTTCATCATGTTCGTGCATGGCAAACATTTCCTTTCTGTATGCTACGTATTTCATTCATGGCATCATCACTTACTGCTAGGGAATATTTAACTCCGAGTTCCAATGAGAGTAGACGCTATTAGTACATGCACCAACCCTGTTCTTGAGAGTCTACAAATTTGGTTATTGTCTTTGTTGGTTTACAAAACTTCTGATAATAACCTTACAGAACTATCCTCTGCCAAAGGGAGCCCTCTCATCTAGTAATAGCTGGAAGACATCCATGTTTTCTTCTAGAGAGGCTTAGATAATTGCTAGCTGAAACAAGGCTACACAAGGCCTGTTCCCTGACCTCCCCATGGGACAACCCTGAAGTTGTCATCTGTGCCTCAGAGACCAGACCCCAGTTGATCACATCCCTTTGTTTAGCTTCCTGCTCTGCTCTTTCTGCCTGCCTTACATCCTCAAAAGAAGTGGCTGACAAACACTCGCCCAATAAATGTCCACACAAGAATGGCCCGCTCCATGTGTGCCTGTAGGGACTCAGTCTGAAACTGCCATTTATCCATTTCACTTTGATGCAAAGTTCCTTCAATGCATCCTGAGAAGTCTTTGTGTAGCTTGTATCATGAATGTACTCCTCTGTATTTTCCGTCAGGCCTTTATAGGGCTTGACATTTAGAATTGCATTCTGCTCCAAATGTAATGTGCATGGTGGAAGGTAAGGGTCAAGGTTTATTTTTGTGTTTTTTTGGTTTTTGTATTTTGGTCCATAAATATGTCCCTGGGTCTCAGCATTTATCTAGTCTTAAATGGATTGTATTATCATTATAATAAGAATGTAATCAAACATTTATTTGTGTAGCATTTATTTTAACTTTCATTTTTAACTAGTTTGGCATAGCTTTCTGTTTCTTGGAACTGAATGGTCCTGGCTAATTTCAGGTCTTTCTCTTCTTTTAAATTTGGCTTTACACTTAATGCTGCTCTATTTAGCAAACAAAATATAGAATCTCAAGTTAAATATTAATTTCACATGCATAATAAATACTTCCTGCTAGTATAAATAAGTCCCATATAGCATATTCCATACTTGTAGATTAGTCCTGGACTTTCAATGTTCTGTGTCTCAAACTTATTGCCTTCTTGCCTGCCTTCCATCTCCCCCTACGCTGCCTACACACAGCGGCTTTCTGAATCTCAGCTTTCCTGTCTGGGAGGCTGGAATGGACGATTCACAGCCTCCTCACACTCTTCGACTCTCTTGTTTGTCAGATACTGAAGTTCCTTGATTATTTTTTAAACACCATTCTCCTTCTGAGGTGCAAATTCAATGTTATTGAACTGTCAGAACAGACAGAAAGGTGTTGGGACTTACCGTCTCTCATCAGCAGTAGATTTGGGTCAATCGACTCCTATCCTCACACTTGAAGTCCCGTGACTTGGCCTAAAGCTGTCACCTGTGACTAGGAGACAACTCCGAACTGTCAGACTTGGGTGAGATGTAATCTGTGATCTTGGTCCCATGAGGACTGATGTGGGCATTGCAGGACCCCTCCCTCACTAATCTGCACAGGGCCATTTTAACCACTCAACCTCAGAGTGTTGGCATTGAAGGGTTCTCTCCCAGGGACTGTGAGACATACCTGGTGAAGTGGGCAGGCATGCAGGGGAACATTAACAGCCCCAAACCTATTCTCCAAAGCAGTTCTCCTTACTAGAAGCCAGGGGTTTCATAAGTACAGATGTTGTCTTTTACAGACCCTTACCTGGGCCTCTTGCACTGAATAAACTGAAAGGGGGACCCTAGAAGTAGCCAGCCCAGGGCTTATCATGAATTCTTGGTGCACATGGCAGATGTCCTGCAAAGCCCAAGTAGCTTAAACCATGTGGGTCCTTCGCACCTGTCACCGTGAGTGCTGCCATTGCTGCGTTTGCTGGCTATTGCTAGAATGAACTCCTTTTCCCAGTCTCAACACACTGCTGCTCTCTTCTTTGATTCTAAACAAATACTTCCTATATTACTCAGGGCTCTCTAAACAGAATTCATCGAATGAATATATATGCGTGTGTATTATATATGTATGATTTATATATAGATGGTGTGTTGTGTGTGTGTGTGTGCGTGCATGTGTGTATGTGCCTTACATGCTGTGGTCCAACATGCTAGTCCAACAATGGCTGTCTCTGGATAGAAGTTTGAGAATCCAATAATTGTTCAGTCCATGACGCTGCATGTCTCAGCTGGTCTTCAAGACTTACTGGAATCCTGAAAAAGTATGCACTAATACCAGTGAAGGAATGCCTGAGCAGCAGGATATATGAACTTTCCTTTCAGAGTGAGGGTAAGTAGGCAGAAGGCAAAATTTACTTTCTCCCATGCCTATTCTATAGGTTGCCCAAGAATTTTGGCTCATTTTTAAGGTGAGTATTTGGAACTCAAGTGATCTAGATTTAAGGTAGGTCTTCCCACTTCAAGGGATCCAATTAGCTAACAATCCCTGACAGTTGTGTCCAGCTGCTCAGGTTTTTAGTTAATTCCAGATGAAGTCGGGTTGACAAACCAGAATGGCCACCACTCTTCCGTTCATCTCGAAAAACAACAACAAAACAAAACGGAACAAAAAAGAATTTTGTTTGTATCTGTTTGTTCCTCTTTTTCTAAAAAAAAGTCACTCCTCACTCCTCAAAATGTGTGAGCGTCTCATAGTTGGGAGGACAAGGAAAGTGACATTTGTGGATCTGGGATTTTTGATGGGAAGACAGGTAAAACATCTTTTCTACTTGGCTCATCTCTCTGCCTTTATAACTATCAGACTAGATCCTATGAAGGCAAGAGACGAAATCTCCAACACTGGGGTTGCTTAGGACCAGTTTCTGTTATCTAAACTATCTGCAAAGGGCTTTCCAAATATCCCTTCCTGTCTACTCTGCTCTGTCATGCTCCTCAATCTGCTATAGTTTTAAAGGCTCCCCCAGCGATTTGATTTCTGTATAACATAAAGGGAAAAACATTACTTTCTGCTCATAGTAGAAACCAAGGAGTATGGCCACATGAGCTAGAGTTTTGTACAAAGATATATAAAATAATGATTTTTGATCTACTCTCTTTAATGTACTATTGCACATATAAGTATCTTCTGTTTATCAACTAAAACAAGATTATTAACTATTGATGAGTGAAAAAAATATGTAGGGCTCTGCTTTGCTTGTGAATATTTAATCAAGCTTCTTTTTTTAAAAAAAATTGTTATTGGAAATAGATTGCTTTCTCATACAATACTTTCCAACCACCGTTTCATCTCCCTCCATTCCTATCAAGCCCCCTCCACCTTCCTTCTCTCCCAGATCCCCTTCCTCTCCATTGCCTCTTCAGAAAAGAGCAGGCCTTTCAAAGACAACAGCCAAACAAGACAAAACAATATACAACAGGACAAGGCAAAAGTCCTCAGATCCAGGCTGGACAAGGCAACCCAACAGCAGTAGAAGAGTCCCAAGAGCAGGCAAAAGAGTCAGAGATAGAGCCACACCAAGCTAACTCCAATAACATGCACAGAGGACTTGGTGCAGACCCATTCGGGCCCTGTGTTGGTCATTTCAGTCTCTGTGAGCCCAAGGGAACTTTGCATAATTGAATTGGTAGGCCATTTTCTCCTGGTGTCCTCCATCACCTCTGAATCCTACAAGATATAAAATGTTATGTAAACTTTTGGATTTTAAATATGTACTCAAAAAAACCAAACTTTCTTTCTTCCAAAAGACACTTGGAAGTCTGTATCTGGGCTCCTTCAGCTCCTTCGAAACAGTACCTCGGTGTACTCTGTTTCAGATGGATTTCTAGATAGCATATTTCTGAATACATTGCAATATATTTAAATTCTCATTCTAAAATTGTCTTTTTTCCACCATAATCAGGGAATTACACTTTTTATCTTGTTCTGGCTGGAATTTTTAGGCCGTGTATTAGTTACTTTCTGTTGTTGTACATGAAATGCCATGACCCAAAGCAACTTATGAAAGAATTTTATTTTTGCTGACAGTTCCAGAGAAATAAGAGTCTGTTCTGGGGGTGAGGAATGGCCACATGTAGCAGGCATGGTGATGGGCACAGAAAGTTGAGAACTCACGTCTTTAACCATAGGAAGTAATGAAGGGCAGAGAGCAAACGGGAAGTAGGTGAGGTATTTTACTCTCTAAGGCTGACCCCAGTACTATGCTTCCTCCACGAAGAAAACCTAAACTTCTCCAAACAATGCAAGCAACTGAGGACCTAGTGTTCAAATACCTGAGACAGTGAGGAGTATTTCTCATTTGGACGATGTCAGTTAATTACAGGAGTTTTACAGCTTTACTAGTCTAGAGTTTGCTGTGGGTTTTACTGAGATTTCCTTTGCTTCATGCACAGAATCACAGATCATGTAACCAATTTGTAATTATTTTAAATCATTTTTATTTCTGAGGAAACAAAGTAGAAGCACACTGAATTATCATTCAAATTTCCTCCTTTGATAAATTTATGTCTATATTTATTAATAGCAACTCTATTCAATTTTAAAAAGTGTATTTGCATACATATTTAGTCTTCCCCAGGATTTTATAGTTTACAGAAAAGAGAAGTTAAATGTTCTGAAAGTAAGTGAAAAAATAATTAGTACTTATAAATCAATATCCACCTTGGAATACAGTCTCCTGTGCTAGCTTTCTTTCCTTTCAACCTCTTCCTTAATCTATGTACATTTATATATATACATATAATATATTATATATGCATATTATATTTATAAAATTATGAATCAAAGTGTATACAGATATTCAATGACTCTACAGCATATATTCTATTTAGTGGCACCATAACACACACATATATATGTCTATATACATATACATGAATCATTATAGAAATATACAAAACAATATATTAAGAGTCTTTTCACACATACATGAGTGTATGTGCATATGAGTTTGGAGGGACTTTTTTTTTGAGACAATATCCAGTACCAAGCACTGTATAAGGGCCAAACAGAACATTCAGAAGAGAGAAAGGGACAAAAGAGTTAGTGAAAGGAAGCAATGGAAACTTTATGAATTAGATCTTAAAGTGGCTTAAGAGCAAGATAGGTAGAGAGGAATCAACAGTTCTCTGAGAGGGAAAATTTTGAAAGTAAGGAATGTTATGAATATCTTAGATGATGCTAGAGCTCTTTAATGTCTCAGAGACAGTAGTATGATAATGAAGTATGAATGTAAATAAGGAAGCAGGCAAAGGTTATATGGAGTCTTATATTCTAATCTAATATCGACTTCTTAAATGCTGAGAATACGCAGCATTCTCTAGTTAGCTTGCTTCTTCTGTTGTCGGCACATTCTCTGAGGTTTGTTGATTCTTTTGAGAATCTGCTTCATATAATGAACTTTACCATATAAGAACATAATTTTGCAAAAATTTCAGATAGCTCTAATGTTCCCAAATCTCTTTCCATGAAAAGTTAGGAACTGTTTAAGGGAAATTTAGCTAGAACCTAGGTCCTCCCTGAACTCTAGAGGGACATATTCAATTACGTGGTAGCTGTTTACAATTGGCCATGACAAATGAGACTCCTTAGTACACACTATAATAATCTTTCTCCCTCACAGTTTATGGCTGAATTATTCAGTAAACCCAACTACAGATAATGGAGGAAGAGTGGACAGTTAACACGGTTCTCTGACTCGCAAATCCAGACACTATGGCATGACTTCTTCCTTCCCTCTTCTAGATAATTTTGCAAGCCATATACTTCTGTCCCATGGAGTTGACCCTTTCCAGCCCGAAGGTCCACAATACCAGTCAGCTGTGATCTCTATCCACAATCTTGTTCACTCCTTCAGCTAGTTCTCCATGCGTTTAGAAAGTAACCCCCATTAGATTCATCATAAATCTGGTCACATCCTTCCCTTGCTGTGAACTCTTCACTGGTTCTCTGTGGGAAACCACAGTGACTCTATTCCCTCTTGACGTAAGGTCAGAGAGTTCAAGCTTGTTCTTGCTCTTCAAGGGCAATTAACAGGATGTTTGGCCAAAGGCAAGGTCACTAGATGTCTTTTTTTCTTCACTAGATGTCTTGTTCTTTGATTCAAGGCCAAATAACAGGATATTTGGTAAAAGGCATGGTTATTAGAGGTTTTGATAATTAAGGAGGTAATAATGTTTGTTTTTTCCTTGAGACATGGTAAGGAAGTCTTGTGTCCTCTCCTTTTGGCTTTGGGTATAAAAGGGGTGTGAGAAATCAATGTGAGGCCACCTCAGTTTTCACTGAGAGTGCTCCCAATTCTATTTTGTCTTTTAGCTCTTTCTTATCCCTCACTCCCCTATTCATGTATTGCTTGACAAGTTGGCTGGTCCTGACAGTTCTCCAGATTGTTTCAAAGCACCAAATCCTCACCTATCTCTAAGTGATAGCTTGGCTTTGGTCTTTCTTGTGGGCTTCCTACCTTTCATGTGCTCATTGTTGATACTGGACAAGGGCAACACAAAGGGGAGGTCAAATGCCTATCCCTGGTTTTGCACATGGAGGCATCAGTGAAGGTTAATTAACCCAAAAGGAGGTGAGAGTTTTGGGACACATTTTCCCATTGACCAATAATGGGACTTTCATGCAGTCTAGGGTGAGGCAGAGGTAGTAGGTTTGGCAATGTCAAGGCAGTTGAAAATATTGTAATTTTCTGGAACTTTCGGTTTATGTTGTAATCGTATCTCGAACTTCCTGTAGCAAGATTCTGCATGTTGTAGATTTGGTTCTTTTCAAACCCCCCACTATTATTTTATAGTGAGGTTTCAAGTCTCAGCATAAGATACACATAAGATACCATAAGATGGTAGGAAAGAGGAAATTGTCCTATGACTTGGTTCTGGATGGGCTGTGTGCTGGCTAATTTTATGTTAACTTAATAGAGGTGAGAGTCCTCTGAGAGAAGGGAACCCTGATTGAGAAAATGTCTCCATGAGGCTGGGTTGTGGGTGAGCCTATTAAGGATTTTCTTAGTGTTTGATGTGGGAGGTTCCAGTCCCATTGCCAGTGGGATCATCCCTGGGCTGGGTTCTATAAGAAAGCAGGCTGAGCAAGTCATGAGGAACATGCCAGTGAACAGCACCCCTCCATGGCCTCTGTATCAGCTCCTTCCTCCAGGTTTTAGCTCTGTCTGAGTTCCTGTCCTGGCTTCCTTCAATGATGAACAGTAGTGTGGAAGTATAAGCCAAATAAACCTTTCCTTATCCAAGTTGCTTTGGTCATGGTGTTTCATTACAGCAATAGTAACCCTGAGACAGACTGGTGTTCACTCAGCCTCAGACTTTAAAATAGCAAGCTCTTACTTCCTGTCTGAAATGCCCTAAGGCTATTCTCTTCAGGTGGCCAGCATGATTCATCTGCTGAATTCTAGTCCCTGAGCTAACCTTGGCTAACCTTGCTCCATTTCTTCAGAGACCAGGGAGATGATCCTCTCTTCTCAAAACTCCCTCAGGACATCACCACAGAACACCCTGTTGACTTATCTGTCTTGGGTTTTATTGTTTTGTGGCCTGAGTGGAAGGACTTCCTTAGTTCCCATTTCAACGTACAGGAGAGGATGCATCTACATGAGTATGAGACCAGTTATACTCTGCAGGCCTTTTCTAACTCTCTCCTGGTGTTCTTTCCTGGCATGCCAGCGCCACATATGAGGAATGGTCTTTTGAAAGCCAAAACAGAAATCATTCAGTTAAACCCTTTATTTTCTTTGATTGTTCTCTGTCCCTCTCCCTCCCTCCTTCCCCCCTCTTGCTTTCTCCCTCTCTCTTTGTAATTCCAGTAAGATTTTATTTGCCTAAAAAGGATACCTCCCAACATGTGTTGTGTGTTGTTTTATAGGTGATGAAGGTATACGCTTGACCTAGGTAATAACATTGATGAAAGTCCTTTAACAGGGATCCCTTAGCAGACAGAGAGACTGGTGTTGGAAAAGACAACAAACAGACTGAGTTAGAAATGTAAATGAATACAGGATTTTGAGTTCAAAACAATCACATTTACCCTCTCACGTTTTTCTTTCTTAGGTGCTAACACAGGGGTCAGTATCGCGCTTGGACTTCAGAGGCCAGTGTCTCTCTTGGCCTCAACGTGAAGTACAAAGACTTCTAAAGAGCTGCAAGCAGAGGATGCTACAAATTCAGCATTTCCCAATCCTACCAGAAGCAGAAAACCACCTTTCAACATGTCCTAAAAATGTAACGCTTACATCCGCATAAACAAAAACAAAAGCAAAAAACTTCCCCAAACTGAGCACTCACCTTGGTTTGTGCCTCATCCAATAAAAATTTTCAAAAGCACAGGACAGACTTTGCAGAGAGAAATAAAAGCGCCTGTGACATTTCACTTTCCTCCGCATTGAAGCACTCACAAGCTGAATGGGCTTCCCCAGAAGGGAAGCTCTCTTACACTTGTGTGCTTAAAAATAAACAAAAAAAATTCCCCATTGGATGATCATCTGAAAACGTCCTAGTCTATAGGAAATGTATACTCTGACTTTTAAATGTCGACTAGCCTTGGAAATCTATATGACATAAACTTTTGCCAAAAAAATCAATCTTGAGTTATGATTTGATTAGCAGGAAAAATTGCTATCACATTTGTTTCTACGTTTGTCTACCTCATGTCCTTTTCATTCATAGGCTGGCTGAGTCAAACCTTCTTTAAAAACTCCCTGAGAAAGTCTGTGACATTAAAATGTCCTTTGATGCTCTTTCACTAAGCTCTGAATATTAACAGTTATGGTGACCCTGTTCCCTAATGCGTCTCTGCAGGATCAATAGCAGTTAAGAGCCACTGTTTTACAATTAAAAAGGGGATCATTTTAAATTTAAAAGCTCATAGCTAATTTTCTTCTTGGCACTTAATGGCATAATTCATTTTTGCAAAACCTCATTGGAAGAACACAGAATTTTTTTTTTCCTTTTTTGGTGGCTTCACAGGAAGGGGCTGGTTAGCACCCCTGGTTACCTCTAAAGTGAGTTGTAGCCTTCCTTCATTAAGCTGTCAGCAGGGCATCCGTAAAATTCTTTCTGAAATCTGGAAACCCTCTGCAATCCTGGGCAAGGAAAGCAAACCTGGCAGTTCTCAGTAAAATGGTTCTGCAGCGGCTTTAGTTAGGACTTCCTTCCTGAGCTCGCTATTCCCAGCCAACCTTGCTTTTATAGTCCCATCTTCCATGATTTCGGCTTTTCCTTTTGGCGACCTCCTCCTCTTCCCCACTAGGAACCTGGAGACACGACAGGTGGTTCAGAGTGGTGCATACATATTTCCAACATCTAATTGGCCAACTTTACACTGGAAATGTCATTCTGATCCTACCTCATTGACATTGCAGAGAGCCTCAGCTCCCTTTCTACACAAGGACAGCTTTCCTGGTTCCCAATTACGACAGTAACAGACACATAAAATTACATATACACTCTGTCCCTGGGGACAGGCAGGCTGATAGATCCACAGTGGGTCAAGTCTCTTGTCTGTTTATGGGACTTACATTATCTTGAGGCAAATAAAAGTTACTGTCTGTCTCATATTTGTAGCTTGAAGCTGAGAAGAGCATGCTAATGGATTTCATCAAGATCTTTTTTGTTATTAATCTACATAAAAAGTTGACGATAGCCACCTTTCCTCTTAAATCCTATCTATACTTAATTAGAACGAGAATCAACTAGAGGTTGATAGTTTGCAGAGCACTGTGCTCAGTGCCTTCGGTACATTTTCTCTAGCCCTTCTACCTTCACAGAATTAATATTCTTGTCCATAACTGACAGACGAAGCAGCTCAGAGAGGTCAAGTTACTTGCTTAAGATCACAGAGCTTAGATATTGCAAATAACAATGAGGACATACCTCAGCTTTTAACCATGCTGTCCCTCGCTCCATTTGAAAGTCATTTAGATTTAGCTGTGAATCTTAGAAATAGATGAAAAACTCACTTTTCAAAATGTATGGGATTTCAAAATATTTCCAGTACACAGCTTGCTAGAATATTACTGTCAGGAAACTATATGGAACAATTTATTCTCTTATATAAAATTAGGCTTTCGTTTACTTTTTTAAACTCACATTGGCTTACTATACCCATTATACTTATTACACACCAGGATCTGTCACTAAGAAAGGCTGGATTAAAGAATTCATTTCCTATGTTCTCCTCTTGGATCTGATAATTGCTTCTGAAAATATAATTTTTTGACTGAATGCTAATTTTCCAGTAAATAACCCTGAATAAACAGGGCTACTCTCATATTTTATTAGGATTTGAAATAAATGGCATATTAGGGCACTCCAAGGTCAATGTTCCCAGAGAATATCATTAATTTTGATCTCAGGAAGTTTGTCTTGATTTCCCAAGCATGTGTGTAAAAATAATAACAATGGGGGAGGAGGGCATTTAAGAATATTACCACATCTTATAGAAAATGGGACTCACTAATAAAAAAGCGAAGCAAACTTGCTGCTTACAAAATGTATTTACCCTTTTTTTTTTTACTATTTTAAGCATATTTGCTATACAAAAATGGCAGGATACCACCCTATGCCAGCCCTGAAGGCTCAAGGTAAAGTCAGACACACCCTGACTTCATCTGAAAGAAACATGAGTCTTAGGGATAGGTTCAATACGCTCCAGGCTGCTCAGTGGTTGGTGAAGGGGTTTAAGGCTGTTGTTGGGTTTGGTTCCTTTCTTAAGTGGCTGACTAGGCTGCTCATTGCTAGGACCTCTGTTTTGTTTATGTTTAAAGGAGGAGAGAGTACACAGATCTGCTCTGGAAATTTCGAGGCTGTGAATCCAGCAGCAGGTCGTTCTAGGTGAAGGGTCTCTGAGTGGTTAGGCTTTGCACTTATCTCTGTCTGCCTTTGAAGTGACTGCCTGCTGTCTGGTGGCTTTGTGCATTCAAAAGCCCGCCTCTGCTCATCTCTGCAGTCAACAATGCCTGCTCCACTTTTTCCCCAGGAGTAATTATCCTTTTCTATTTACATAGAAGGGCTGTCCTCAGAATGGACATCAATGCTGACTCCTTAGAGCTGTACTGTGCTGGTCTGGACTGCGTTCACTGCTAATTATGTTGAGTTCTCCCCAATAGCTCTGGTCTTCTCAACTAAAGCACACTGTGTAATTGGAATTTACGTTGTGTCATATTACACAGGGGTTATGACACAGCCAATTGGATTTTGACACTATGCTTTCATTGTTTCTCTCTTAATGGTGTGTGGAGGTGAAGGGAAGCAGCCGTGGATGGACCTCTAGGAGTGAAGGATGTGGACCCATCTTTTCAGGCTCAACTCTTTACAGCCATGCAGATGACTTTTTCTGAGTGATCAGCGGCCCCTGTAAGAAAAGCATTACAACTTAAGCCTTTGGGTTATTTCCATTCTTATATGAGGTATCCCGTGTTTATTAATTACTAGTTAGGTGACTCACACTTCTTGTTTGGACCAAAGGGAACTAGCCTTCAGCTTTATGACACAGATACACTCAAGACCATTTCCTCAGAGGAGTATTCAAGATCTGAAGGAGTTTCCTGATGTTTGAGTTATCCACGTATTTGTGGCTGCTGCTATACCACTGAACTTGGTAAATGCAGAGTTAAATTGATGCAACATTGTTTAGGGGATGTTTCTGTGTTATGCAAATGTATTCTCATTAATTAGGATTTTAGTTCTAGAACCTCACAGGCAAGGTAGTAAGGCAAACCTACCCACACAATCTTGAACAGCAGTCAACAGGCTGAAAGGGAACAGGCAGCTTGAACTGTTGATTTATCTCTTACGTACTTGAAAATGTGTTAGCATCCTCCAAACTCAATGGTAAGAAACAGTGCAAAGCCTGGCTCTTTATTTGAGTGGATACTTTTGAGTGCCCTAGAACTATCTGACATTTACTCAGGGATGAGGACTGTTCAAGGCTGTCCAGATAAGGAAGACATTCATTTCTACGCTCATACTACTTCATGGCAGTAATTGCTGTCCAGAACCTGACCTGGTGTGTGCAGGGGTTCCCGCGAAAAAGCATTTGACAGTGATTAGAGCAAACTTTCAGGCCAGTGCTGAGCCCCTCTGAAGTTAACATGGCTTCGTAAGGGGATTAGCCCTTTTCATAGCTATGCTGCGGATTTTCAGCTAGAGCTGCTGTATGATCAGCAAATCCAGGAGCAGAGAGTTGGAACAGAGACAATGGCACAGATAAAAAGCCTGGCCAGCTCTTCAGCAGGCCACGGGCACAGGGAAGTGATGCATCTATGGGATGAGTCTGAGAAGTGGATTCCTACCTTTGGGAAATATGAACTAAAGAGAAAACATATTGGAGAGCTAGACAGCACTGTCCTCAACAGGGAGGCAGAGTGGATCTACTTCCTTCCCCTCTTCCTTTCTTGGCTGTTCTTCATCTTAGGTTTTGTTACCAAACCAAGTTAACTTTGCCGCATACTATGCCAGTCACCAGAATGAATTATGTAAAAGAGGAAGAGTTTGTTTTCAAGGAGGGAGAAGGTGGTGCTGAGAGACTCTCAGATCCCACATCCACCTGTCTGCCCTACAGCTTCAGGATATTTGAGAGGCAGAAGTAGGTGGAAGGTGACTGATTGGAGGTGACGATCAGTGGTCCTTAGTTCTGATGAGTCTCCATGTCTCTCCCCAGAGTGCACGCTCATGAAATGAGGCTGTCGACTTGATCCTCTCACTTCAAAGAACCACCATCAGACACCTGTGTAGGCTGTAACCAAAAGTCTTTGGCTTCATTAAAATAATTTTCAAATCTGATAAAAGTATCTTGCCATTTCAGGACCCATGTGTCAGGGGTAATGTACTAAGTGTCATAGAATTAACATATTCTCATGCATATTTGAAATCATATAATCTAGGATTGCTTGTAATTTATAAATCAACATAAACACTACATAAATAGTTGCCATATTATATTGTTTATGAAATAAGAAAAGAAGCCATATATATTCAATACAGACGAGCAGCAGAAGGAGGGAGAACATGAGCAAGGAAGTCAGGACTGCGAGGGGTGCCCCC
>LOJH01008070.1:0-22800 GCA_001685095.1 Ellobius talpinus | reverse complement strand
GAGAGAGAGAGAGAGAGAGAGAGAGAGAGATGAAGCCAATGGCCTGGTCCTGAGGATGTGGAAGGAGATTGTACTGATGTGGATGTTGACTTCTGAGAGGAGGAAGGATTTAAGAGAAGGAAAAGAAACTGTCAAAAAAGAGGGTCAAGATCCGGAACAATGATGATTATCAAGCTAACAACTGTGGCTACCTGTTGAATGTGAAACATTGTTCTTTGTGCTTCCCCTGGATTATCTCCTATAGTACTGAGGCAAGAAGCTCATTATGGGCTCATGAATGAACAGTCAGAGGCACAGAGTAGTTTGCCCAAAGTCCCACAGCTGTCAAAATGCAGAGAGAGCCTTTGAATCCCATGATCTGACATCCCAGGCCTCCTACCTGCCATCTGTGCTACATCCCAGAGAACTTGCAGATTCTGTAGCAGGAAGCTGCCCTCAGTTCCCTGCTGAAGAGTCTGTTCCCTTTAAGAGGGCAATTAGAGATGACAGCAGAAAGTGTATGAGATGATTTTGAGGAACTTAGGGTATGGGAGTAGAGACACGGAGGAAGTGTCCAGGTAGTGCTAAGAGCCTTCCTTGGTAATAGAGTTCTAAAGGAGCAATGAGACTTCTGGGAGGAGGTGTGGGGGAGTGTTTTGACAGGCTACTCGGCTGCTCTGTTCAGGTGTAGAGAAGCAGCCTGAAAGGCTCCTCTAGTTAGACTGTGACTGATCAAAGGGAGGTTGGAGAAATTTAAGAATCAAGGGAACTGGGAAGAAAAAGAATAGTAACGGGCCTCAAAATCTGCAAAATTGTGAAGGCAGGAGGAGTTAGTTGAATCGGAACCTTTGATGAGGCTGAAGAACTCCAGTTTTTAGAAGATTTGAATAAGGAGATAAGAGAGGAGGGCATCTTTGAAAGCGTGAGCGTTGTAATCTATCAGTTTTGGAGTCAGTGCATTTTCTCATACTCTACATTCAGTGTGTGTCTTCAAAGCAGTGAGTGGACACAGTAAACATTGAAGATGCAGTCAAAAGCCATACAAATAGATTGTAAAATGGTCCAGGATGATGACAGAAATTGAGATGAAGAGAAAGTTTATGACCATGGATATTTTCTAGGGTATTTGCTATTAAATAACTTCTTCACATGTTGCTGACTTTGCAGGCAACCTTTACAATTCATTTTGTATATAAATTTGTTATATTTGTCAAAGAGAGAAAGTATATAAATTTCATTTAATACCAAAGTTCAAGATCTTTAGGCAGATATTATTTTGAAGATTTCAACTCCTTCTTGGAGAACTTGAAAATGAGTCGTGGCATAGTGAATATATCCTAATTGGATAGTATTCATTAAGTTCAGTCATCTGCCCAAGGCTTCTTACTGATTAAAATACAGTTTACAGCCCTGCTTGAGTAGTACAATCAGACTTGGGCCAAGGTGAACCTCATCAATTCGAATGGCAATTATGCAACTTTGACCTTCACATAGCTTCCAGATCTCTCTATTTGTTTCTGTCCTGTTCTTTTACTGAAACCTAAAAAAGAAAAATGACATTTATAGGTCATAGTAAGTTACACCATGTGTATCATAACCCCTTTCCTTCTTGGCTGGCCGAAATAAATTCATGTCCCTTGCCTTGGTGTGCAGAGGAAATGCATCTGTTATTCCTTTTTTGATCCCGCTGCAAGGCCTGGGCTCTCACTCACTGTACTATTCCCTTGAGGTAGTGCCAGTCAGAGAAGATATTTTTCTTCCTGAAAAATAGCCAGCAGTACATTGTGAATGCAAACATTGTTACCCTAGGATCTCCTCTCCAAGAGAGTTTGCTGCTCAGTTAATACAGTGCTTAACCTGACTGTGGCTTCCCATGTTTGGTCCTGTTTCCTTACACTCTAAGTGCGAATAATTTTTGTAACTCAATTTACCAGGTCCAGGAGGCAAGCTACAATTGCTACAAAAACAGTAACTGAGTTTCTTGGGTTTTGTACATTGAATACATCAGCAGTGATGCCATAGCGACATAAATATTTCTTCCCATTCTCACTTTCATTTTCTTTTCCCTTTTTGGATAGAATATTGTTGAGGAATGCAGATATAATTTTGTGGGCTGGTTTATCTGATTTTTGAATATTCTTCTAGGGAGTTATTTCATGGTAATTACATGTCCAAAGAATGCATGTGGCTAAACCTTACTTCCCACTTTTGTTGCAAGATTTGATGGACTTTTCAAACATGAGGAGACTCATGCAGAAATTTAGAGGGAAAAAGATCATCTTTATACTGTTTGTTGAACCTTAAGTTGGCTTCCTATGCTACGGTAAGTGAATCGCAAATTGAAAATGTTGTGCTTATTCATTTCTTCCCTGAAACTGCAAGGCCCGTAAGCTTGGATGTCTGTATAGCCACGCAGTATTCGCAGATTGGCAGAGAAGTACTTGCATTGCATTTCTAGGCTGTGTAATCTTTAGCCTACCATTTGCATATTAATAGATAATTGTAAAACATTATGTAAATTAAACATGCTGGTGAATATATTACCAAATCAAATGGCCTTTAGGGGTAATTATAGGATGGGGCTGTGTCAACCAGGACACTGCAGGTTGAATGCTGAACACTTTCCACAAGATGAACCATAACCCAGAGTATTTATTTCTACAGTGATGGCTTTTTCTTTGATTGTGACTGTATTTGTTAGATTAAGCACATTTGGGGTTAAGTCACAGAATTGCAGGAACTAAAATAATATTCTGGAATAAAAAGGTAAAAAATATGAACGTTTTTGGGTGGTGATTAATCCAAATATTTGACTCACTGTGACATTCCTACAATATTAATATCTTACTATGTCCACTTGAATATAATTTATATTTTCCTTATTTGAAAATAACCCCACTCTCATTGTTTATCATTGCCGCAACAGACAATACAGCCTCCTTAAGTACACTGCCAAAGTCCGTCTTTGCTACTATAGCACAATTCCTCAGACTAGGTGCTATATAAGGAACAGAGAACAGAGATTTGTTAGAACAGAGATTATTGTTTTTGAAGGTTTGAAAGTAGAAGAGCATGTCATTGGCATCTGGCCAACTCCTTTGTGCTTCCTATCCCATGATAGAAGGGAATAAAAAGTAAGAAAGGAGAGGAGAGGGGAGGGGGGAGGGAGAGGAGAGAGAGAGCGCGCGCGCCCCCTCGCTCACCCTCTTATGTGACCCACTCCTGCAGTAGCTGACCTCTCTGGGTAGCTTAGAGATGATGTCATCCTCCCTTCTCACCTTTCATAGTCCCCAGCTGCCATGCCAACAATGATTGCAGTATGAATTAAGTTTCAATGTAATGAATCTTGGGAGAATGCATTAAGACTACAGCAGGCCCTACTGTTGCATAACTGCTAACTGCATTCTTTTCCGACTGCTCACCTGTAGTCTATCAACACCACTCGCTGGTTCATCATCTTGTTCTCCAGGAGTCTGCAGTATCTATGCTATATACAAGGTCAGAACCATGAAGGAAGAGTAGGGAGGAAATTGGTCATTTTCTTTGAGTCTTCAGCCTAAAAAAATAAAAAAATCGCTTTAGTACTTTCGCCCCATAAAATAGTTATCTGAACTGTGCCTTTTCTTCCCTCCTTTTCGCCTCCTCTCCTCTGTTCATCTAAGTGCTTCTGGTTCACCAACTACCTGGTGTTACTCAATGACAGCTGAATGGAGCAGATTTTATGCTTAAACAAACCTGGTGTTATGGCAAGTATCTCCCATTGCAAAGCCACAGTGTAAATATTGATCAAATTTAGAAAAGGAAAAGAATACTCATTGGCAAAAACAGTTATGTACTTTGAAATCTGAATCTCAGGCTGGGGAGCCTTTTAGAATCTTTCTCTCGGCCCATTGTCCTGCAGGGTTACAGTGGGGGGTATGGAGTCATGGTCCACCTGCTCGGGAAAAAAGAATTATGGTTTGGTTTAATTATATAATAAATAAAATAAAGACATTGGCATACTTTAATAAACAGCAAAGCTCGAACTTGACTGAAATTTCTATGCTCAGATTCACTTGTTCTAGAATTCTGTAAACCTTCTAAGCAAAATGGAAAGAGAAATGCTCGTGAAGAGAGAATTCCATTGCTTTCTCAGCAGCAGACATACTCTTTGCTGCTTCTGTAACATCTGATGAGTTACTTAATTTAGACTCTCCGCTGGCCATATTAACATGGATAATAATTATTAACCCAGGGGTCTGTCATAAAGGTCAAAAGCAATCAGGTAGGAAAGCACCTAACAGAGGGTAGCGTCCACAGCAGATGCTCTACACAAGTCTTTCTCTAAGGCCTGCTCCTTCCTACCCTGGCACCACAGACATTTCAAACCCTGATGACTGTCATAACAAAATACCCAAAGGTCTGGACCTGCCCTTAGGCAAGTCATTTATTTATCATTCCTTCCCCTTTTTCCCTTCCTAGCTCAGATGTGTAATTTGCAGCCAGTGGGAACTAATGAGAAAGTGAAAGACGTTGTTACCATTATTGCTCTGGTGCCACGGGATCTCTGGTGGGGACATTTGAGGGAGGAGAAGGATAATAAAGGGAAAGGATGCCTGCCTAGATTTAAGCTGTGCTGTCTAGGGCCTCCTGCACATGACTTCAAAGCTGCATTTCTTTAAGTAGGAGTTAAAGGCTTAATCTCCTTGCCATTAGAAATAATTCCTAATGATTAACATAATAGCAAATCATTTCTGGGCTCTGTGAGATACTATTGATGGTGTTCCCCACTGAAAATACAGTGAAACACAGAAACGGCTTCTGCCACACAATGAAAGAGGAAAATACAACAGCTAATTAATAGACCATGAAATAGTTTCCACCGCTATACACTGCAAGTTTGACACACATACTATTAGTTTCCCACAAGAAGTTGTCTGCTTTTTCTGGTATTTTATATTAAAAGGCATTCACAGCCCTTGTCTTGCACTCTTGCATCGCAGTCATTTAGCCTACAGTCTTGATGGGTGTTGTTGCAGACAGTCATGACTTCCTGGAACTCACCATCTGGGGTTTTCTCAAGAGACCCCATGGCATCAGAGTAATAGAGCAGTGTTGGTGCTTTTCATAATATCAACTGCTCTCTCTGGCTCCAAATTACACATCTGAGCAAGTAATAGATAAAGAGGAGAGGATGATGAATATATGGCTTGCCAAAGGACAGACATCAGTGCTCGAGGTGCCTGTGGTACCATCAAGAGAATGGGAACAAGAAAACACACATTCAGAGATGAACAGGCATTGAGCATCTACTGTGGGTAAGAATTGGATTGGAGCTGCCCACCTTAGATTCATTGAGAGAATTTATCAATAGAGAGGGTGAAGAAGAGCTGCCATATTAGTTAGGTCCACTGGGTATGGAAAGGCTCTAACATCCAGGTCTACTTTGTGTATCATCTCCAAAGGCCTTAATGAAATCCTAACTGCAGTGGATGGCCTCTTAACAGTAATACTAGGACAGGTAGAGCATTGGCCTCTCCCCAAGGTCCTTGATTCTTTCATAGGTCACAGATGTCCTCTATGAAAGTAAGGAAACAGGAATGTGTTAAAAAGAAGTCCTTGTGGGTGTGTATGAAATTAGATTGTTAACTGTGGCTTCCTCAAATAATTCTTACACCTAGGCATAACCTTATGCTGGGCTACCCTAGGTATCTCTTAATTAAAATTCCGAGGGGTGGAGGAGCTGTATTTTTGCTGATAGGAGGTGAGCCATTTTTGAACTTTTGGTGGTGTTTACCATCATGGAGTTCACAAAATTCTATTCTGCCAGTTATCAGTGGGTCAGAGAAGAGGTTGGCAGGGCTTCTTCTACCTCTCCCTTTCTTCCCTCCTGCCTGAGCATAACCCCTCTTACTATAGGACAGCAGAGCTGTGCGCTGTGGACCAGAGAAGAGGGAGTAGTGGTCTTATATGAACTATAAAATCTATAATGAAAATGCAGTAAGCCAGCTAAAATTCTCCCACAAATTTTAAAGCCTTGCATCTCTGTCGCTTTGACTTGAGAGGTACCTACTTGAGTAGACAATTTATATGGAGGCAGGCCCGCGGAGTGAGAGAAAGGGAGGAACACTTGATCATAGCACTAAGGCAGTTTGCAGAGCTCCACATGGAGATCCTGCTGGCCTGGGACAGAATTCTCAGGTTGTCAGTGACATGTGACAAATGGATAATATTTGTGTGTTCACTTATGTTCATACACAGGTGTATGCATGTACATGATTGAAGAACACTACATTTTTCATTTCTTTCTTAGCACTTATGCATTGTTTCAGGAACTGTGCTCTGCCATCTTCCTAGACTTATTCTTTCATTAATGTGCTTATAGGAGGCAAATTTTTACTCGATGTTGTTAGACACAATAGGAAGTTGGTAGCCTTGTCAGCAGCCAAATTTAAAAGAATTTTCTAATCTGAGAACTCCTCAGACAGAGGTCATTTCTTAACAGAATCCCTCTCCACCAATTTCTTTCTATCAGTTTCTAGGTGAAGTTTAGAAACATGAAGAAAAACACTCTCACTGATGGGCCAAGAGGCAAGTTCATAGTGAGTGTATGTGCATCTGTGCACATGTGTGGACTTCAAAAGTTGAGACAGGAGGCAAGTTCATAATGGGTTCATGTACAGCTGTGCACATGTGTGAGATTTAGGTGCTAATACAAGAGGCAAGCTCATGGTGGGCATGTGTACAGCTATGCACATACATGAGCTTCAGAGGCTGAGACAAGAAGTGAGCTTGTGTGTTTGTGTGTGTGTGTGTGTGTGTAGCTCTGCACATGTGTGGGTTTCAGAGACTCACACAGACTTTTCCTCTTCCACATTGTTGATGAGTTGTAGCTGAGCTGGATAGTTTTAATATTTTGGGGACATCTAAAAGATGGAATGATGAATGTCTTATTAAGAAAAGGTCATGAAAGAATTTCTTTTGGTGAGAATTTCATGTCTGAGTCCTCCAAATGGCAAACCATCATCTGCCAGTTGTGAGAGTGGCAGTACATCTTATGTGTACACAGAGCATGGCAGTGCATCTCATGTGCACAGAGAGTGACAGCACATCTCACCTGCACACAGCACATCTCACCTGCACACACACATCACCTGCACACAATGTCACCTGCACACACGTCTCACCTACACACAGACATCTCACCTGCACACAGCACATCTCACCTGCACACAGCATGTCTCACCTGCACACACACATCTCACATACACACACACATCTCACCTCCACACAGCACGTCTCACCTGCACACACACACCTCACCTGCACACACACATCTCACCTGCACACAGCAGTCTCACCTGCACACACACACATCTCACCTGCACACACACATGTCACCTGCACACACACGTCTCACCTACACACACATCTCACCTGCACACACACATCTCACCTGCACACAGCAGTCTCACCTGCACACACATCTCACCTGCACACACACATGTCACCTGCACACACACGTCTCACCTACACACACATACATCTCACCTGCACACAGCACATCTCACCTGCACACAGCACGTCTCACCTGCACACAGCACGTCTCACCTGCACACACACACGTCTCACCTGCACACAGCACATATCACCTGCACACAGCACATCTCACCTGCACACACATCTCACCTGCACACAGCACGTGTCACCTGCACACACCACGTCTCACCTGCACACACACATCTCACCTGCACACACACATCTCACCTGCACACACACATCTCACATGCACACAGCACGTCTCACCTGCACATAGCACGTCTCACCTGCATACAGAGAGTTGCCCCCATGGGATTTCGAACAGGCAGTTTTCTAGCACTTTCTTTTCTTTAGTCCTGTAAAGTTATATCTTGGCATAAAAGGCTGTTCAAATTTATTTGTTTTTAAATTATGACAACTATTCAGCATTATATCAGTTATTTTAACTTATGAGTCCAAATGCAACATCAAAGAAAATATAAAAATAATAAGATATTGTGTAAAAAACTCTACTGATAATATAATTTTCTTCAAAATGTTTATAATGTCTGTCTTATTACTTGTTTGTTTAAATCCACTTACCAGTAATTCGTTAAGTATCATCATCTTTTTTCTGTATTATGCACATAATACTAAAAGCAAGAATTAAATGTTTCAGTGCTTACCATATGTTAGAAATTATGTTAAGAAATATTGAATTTATTATCTCATTTAATTCTTAATTCATCTTGTGAGACAAGTTGCTGCCATTGGCCTCTGAAAATATTTTACACCCCCAGAGGATCACATGTCAGACTTGCTGCCAGCCTGTGGTGCTTTGGGAGATGGTAGAACTTTTAGGGGATGGGACCTAGTGGGAGGAAGTTAGACCATTGGAGGTGTGGCAGTAGCATATTAGGATCTCGCCCCCTTTCTCTCTATTTCCTGTATTATGTCCGTCCTAAAAACAAACAAACAGATTAAAGAGATTCCATTTGTGTTCCTTTGCTTTTATTTGTTTGTTTTGATTTTGCAGTGCTGGGTGTTGAACCTAGGGCATTACACATGACAGACAAAGACTCTACTTCTGAGCTATAGCCCAACCTCCCTGTCTAGTTTTCCAACATGCATGGACACTCAATTCTGATGCCCTGTCGCTTGGTTTACAATGTTCAGAGGATTTGGGTTTGTTCTGAGCAAAGTAGCTACAGTAAGAATTCTGAAAGATGATGTGACCAAAATTATTTATCTCGTTGTGAACTGATGCATGAAAAGATGACCTGACTGTGTACCCCTGTCAAGAAATTCCCTTAGAAGAAATGGTGACTGTACTGGCTTTTTAATCACAGTGTATCTTCTCTCCTGGGTACACAGGCCTTGTAAAGAATTGGCTAGAAATCTATAGTCAAAAAAAAGCTTGGACTTATAAATCATTTTCACTTTAATGTAAAAACCTTTCCATAAAAAATTTACTAGAATCAAAATCTTCTTGAAAAATATCAAAGAAAGCCAGACTACAGGAAATTGAATTTTTTTCTATATAGAATTATGTTTTACCTCTTATCCCCCTGCCCCAAGCACCAATGTTTACCAAATCTCTTTTTGGTTAATTTGTTCCTGGTTAATGCTAAGCTCAGTGTTAAAATATAGGATTGCAGGTACTGAAACTTGACCATAAGGGGGTGCCCTTTCAGTTGAGGCTTGAGCAAAAGACCTACTTTGGAAAGATTGAGGTGGTCCACTGTCTTCATCCACTCATAGCTAGGCTGTGTCATTCATAAAAGCTATGAGGCCTGCATCACTTACTAGGGTCCAAGCCTACTTGTACTTTGGTCATGTAGATAAGATAATGCAGATTAGTGGCATGTGTATCCTTTAGCAGTCCCTTGTCTTATCTTAATTTATTCATGTTCTCTTATTTTTTTAAGCTACTGAGCTAATGAGAGATTCCACCTGCTGGAGGGCTGGGACTAATACTTGTTAATATCAGCTCATATGCTGGTTGGGCAGATGGATAGCTTGAGACCACATTTCATTGGTTCCTGGGAGAATATCTGGGATGAGCTCCACGGGGAGCAGGGATGTTGATTGCTAATGCTTTGTTTGTAGTTTAATATACATTATCTGAAATTCTGGAATCTGTCATAGTCACCCTAGAAGTGCCCCTCTCATTTTTCGCTTCTGCTATAGTATGAATTTCTAAACAGGAAGCAACTGAGGGTACTGGAAGGAACCTATTCAAATTCACAAAGCTTAGTTGAGGAGATAAAATTCATGCAAATCTTTCAAGCTATGTTCTTTACAGTATTCCATGCTACTTCTAGTATTGATGTTTATTTGTCTTTTTTCCTATAGATATTTGAGCTTTTTAATAATAATTTATGTTTGTTGTTCATTGGTCACAGAAACTATGTACTCATATTCATCGTAATGTTCAGTGTTTATGTTTTGGGATGAGCTGAAAGAGCATTTTTAACATGGCTGGCAGGGAGACATGGATATCCTGGGAAGTTAAATGATAAATGCCTTAGAAATCCATCTCTAGGTGGTGAAATGTATTCAGTTCTATTGTTTGCAGGCAGCAGCAGTCCTGCTAGGACAAGAAGTGCAATACATATGCTAATGTGTGCATAAATGGCTGGGAAGATGCTTGAACTGAAGAAGCTTGCCTATTTCACATCAACAGCGAGCTGAAACCGAGATCCTTTTAGTGGATTTCCTTGAAAGTGCAGGGAGCTAGAGCCGCTTACCCAGTGAAGCCCTCTTTTGAAATACTATAAACAGGTGAATAAATGGTTGCTAATCTTGAAGTCCTGATTCAAAAACGCCACAGAGTATGTATGAGACAAATTGCTCGATCAGATTCATAATTGGACACACTATGAATAAACACAAGTTCTTAAATTAAACTGCCTTGGATTAGGATTATGCAAAAGGCAAGAAGCTTTCAATATTCTCATAAAGTATTTATAAAATATTAGCACATTTGACTTGTTATCACTAATATCAAAACAAAACGAGTCCTTGAACCTTTGTTACTGTATCATGGCAAATGTCATCTCCATTCTTGTAGTGAGGGATTTGTATCCACAACCAATCCGCCCCACACATCACTTCTCCCAGATATTTGAAAACAAAGCATATGTATTAAACATACATGTTTGAAGAATTTCTAAGAATGGGTCTATCATCGATGGCATTTTTTCAAAGACTGAATCCACAATTTCCATGAAAGCATACAGACAGTTCTCAACAGCGTTTTCTTTTAGAAGACCTCCAAATCAAAAGGAGAGCATTTCATAGTTGAATAATTTTTATGTCCTCATAGACTGAAGCTATGAGACAACTCTCACGGTTGCCTTAATTTTGATGGAATTATGCGCCAAGACTGTATGTCAGTTGCACATGAGTGGAAGTTAGGAGTCATACATTTGGATAAAAGTACTGAGAATGAAGTGGCAACACATCCAGGCTATGTTATGGAAAATGGCTACTGAGTCAAATCAGTGAAGTGCCATGCTCCACTCACAGAAGTAGTTTCCAGATCCAAGGAGGCAGTGTCCCATGAAATATACCCTTCTCACACCATGGCTAGGGTACTAGGAAGCATTCTGGGGTATGTAGTGTAAAGAAATCTCTGGAAACAAAGCACTTGGAAAAGAAGGAATGACATCTCAAAGCTAAGGAAGAGAAAATGGGGACAGACTGGCTAGCCCTGAGTGGAGGCAGGGTTGGCTTTGGCGTTGTCCTTGGTGCTGAATCTAGACACCATCTTTCAAGCCTCCTCCCAGGCTAATGCTTGCTTTTGCTGGATATGCCACCCTGCAACATCTGAGATCTCAACTCTTGCCCTATCATCTGCTTCCGCGTTATGGTATCTGCTCTCATAGATGGCATCCTCACGCTGAGCCGTCTGATAATGCCGCTTGCCTTTTCCTAAATCCAGCTGGCACTTCCAAGATGACTTGTTACAGAGATTTGAGAGGAAGCTGCCACAGGAAGGCAGCACATTTGTGGGTTGTAGGTCTATGTTGACTTATTAAGCTTATCAATTTTAAAGTCTTTGCATGATGCATGTCTATTGACTTATTGAGCACAGATATGAAAGCAAATATTGGCTATGATGGACTTTGCCTGAGGAAGGTCATTTTAAGAGTTTGGTGAGGTCACTGATACACTAGGTATGGGAATTAGATTTTCCCCTTATGCCTTGAGGTTAATCTCATTTATGCAAATCATGTGGTTTTTGGTAACTTGAATGTCAATTCTTTAACATGCTTTGCATGAAATGAAATATGTTTGAATAAAGGTCACCATATGACAACTTAGAAGAACTACATTGACAGAAGGTCTTTGTAACAACACCCTAGGGTGGCAGAATAGACAACTCACTGGAAGAGGGGGGACACTGTTAGATAGGTAGAGAGGGGTGCTTCTGCCCTCCTATAACTCTCAGGCAGTCAAAGGGAAATTCATTGCTGTAAGCATTGCTTCTCTGAGAACAGAGAACTGAATTGTAATGAGGTAGATGAAGTGAGGAGACCTTGGAAATCTCAGAATTAAGAGGGGGAAAAGGAACTAGTACATGGGAAAGAAGAGAATAGATTGTAAGGAAAAGGGACTACAGAGAGCTCCATGTTTAGTGTCATTTAACTTATGTAAAGATCTGCCTAGAAGACACCATTTTAGACTCATCAATTATAGCCAGTTTTAAATGACACAATTCCATGAGTAAAATGTGAGAGAACATTGCTACACTCATTTATATAGTTACTAAGTGTTTTCCTTAACTCATGTTTGCTTGAGGAAAGTAAACTCTTCAAAATAAAAGAGGAAATGAAGAATTAGGTTCAGGAAATAAAACAAGATAAGCATTCATTCATTTAGATCCATCTGTTGTGGTTCTGTGATTGGATAAGATTTTTCTAATGAACTTTAAGAGTGAAAGAATTCATAATTTAAATCATCTTCTAATGAGTGGCCAAGTTTGAGGTCAGATTTATTAGTCCTGGAAAAGTTATCTGAATCAGGACTAGTCACCCAAGAAACAGCTGATTCCTTCAGTAATTCTCTTAATGTCATTCAGAAATATTCTCCAGAGCTATGGTACTTATTTGAAAAGCTCTAGTGGTCATATTTCACCCAGCGTGATCAGGAGGCCAGGTAGGCACAGTCCATTTCTTCTTGTTTTCTTGTCCTTTGAGCATTAGAGTTCCTTCCAAAGCTGTTATGCCACCCAATTCCACTCAAATAAAAAAAACAATATCCAGTCCTTGGGTTCACAGAATGACTAGGATCAAGCCCTGTGTACTTTCTCCAGGAGGCAGGAAGACACATATCAGAGAAAGAATTCCCTTAGGAAATTCCACAGTTGCAGAGGGCCTCCTTAAATCAAACCATACCCTCTGTCTGGACTGGATTCTGTGTTGAAATTGCCTCCCTGGACAGCAGTTTAGCCCCAGCAAGAGCAGATTACGATTTTCTTCCACTGATGTTCAGACAAGTTTGTGATAAAACACATTAGTCAGCCTCTGAACTTGATTTCTGTATCTGTCAAATAGTATTTTTTCTGTATAAGTAACATGCTTAAAACATATAGCATGCTGTTATATTTTTATAGCTTGGGCTTTGCTTATATTAGTAATGAGAATGTGATGATCAGAGGACACAGTTGGCACTATCTGGAGACATTTGCAAGTTTTATAAACTGGTATAGCATCATATTGACATCCAAGTGGGTAAAGGCCAGGAAGCCCCTGGACATTCTCAGTGTGACCTAGACAGTTCCCCCTCAACAAGCATCAGTATCACTGGGCTTGAGTGATCCTGGTCTGCACTGAAACATTTTCAGAATACTCAGATGTGAAGATTCAGTTCTACAGGGCTAAACTGGTGATTGCAGTAAAGTAGAAGGATGTTTGAATCAATGTCATAATAATATTTCACACAATTGACAGCTGACCAATGAGAGTAGAATTTATTTTGTTTTAAGAAATATTGATGTGTGTGTGTGTGTGTGTACAGCACTTGTGTGTATATCAGAGGACAACCTGTAGGAGTCAGTTCCCTCTACCATTTGGGTTCCTGGGATTGGATTCAGTCTATCAGTCTTGGTGGCAAGGATCTTTACCTGTTGAGCCATCATGGTGCCCTCTGTTTTAAGATTAAAAAAAATTAACAACCCCCCACTGTTTTCCTTCCTAAAACATCTATAATACAAAGTATTTCCTGGGGACACTTAACCAAAAGCCTCAACTAATGGCACAAAAACCTCTTGCTGATGAGTAGGAAACTTAAGGTTTATGCACTAAAGTCCATAACACTTTATTTAGGAAAACACACTCCAACTATTTTTAGTGGAGATATGGTCAAGAAGATTTATAGCTGTGGTTCAGTCTGAATTTCCCCCCCTTGTAAGATCTGATATTTCCCTATATCAATCCCCCAAGGAACAAATCACATGTGGATGCCTTAGCTACATCTGCTTCCTTAAATAAATGTTCTCTTTAGCATGTCAAAGTTCTCTACAGCCTTACGGAGGCCAACCTGTTGTTCTTGCCTGTTTAGAACCCTCTGTGGTCACTCCAGTTCTTTTGACACAGTTCTTTTGAAACAGTTTGAGTTTCAAAGCTCAAACTGTTACATAAACATCAGCCAATAGAGAGGAGAGGCTGCAACCTGAAGGTAACACCAATTAATGAGCTATTTCTGTCTTTAACAAGCTTTTCCCCCCTCCTAAATTAGCCTATAAAATGAAATGCCAGTTCATTTGTATTCAGCAAACATATACTGCAGACAGTGTTAAAGGCTGGGGACAGGAAGTGAGCGAGCCCCTCTAGACATGCACTTGTGCGCCTCTACTCTTGCTCTTTCTCCTCTGCAAGTTAGCTAAGTGATAGCGGCAACTGACTAAGATAACGTCCTTTAAAAAGCCTTGGGTTTGATTTACCTTAGGTTATAGTTTCTTTTGACAGGAACCCACAGCTTGTGACCATTGAGAGAAGTTCTTGTTTCACGAGTGAGCACACTGTGAGTTCCCATCCTCTACCAGTCTCCCTCAGAAGCTTGAAAGAATCTCGCATGCCCATGTGTGCTTTGTCCTGGGATTGTTTAGCATTCCCAGGTTCCCTTTATAAGATCAGACAGTGAATTTATGGCAGCTGTTACCATTCCAGAAACCCCCTTGATCATTCAGAGGTCTGCTTGCCGTTCTGTCACAAGCTGATGCTAGGTACACATTGTTGCTTTTTCCTTGATCCCTCGGTGCATTGAAGAGCATGAGGGGTAAGGGCCTACACACCGGCTTTCTCCTTTGATTGCCTCGCTTTGATTCCTCTTTGTCTTGCATTGTTTTCATCATTCCTGTTCACCCGTTTGATATATCAATGATTACGAAATATCAAACCATAGAGCTTTAACCCTTGGTCTAATGAGAGAAGCCACAGTGGGGTTCTTTCCTCATCTAACCCAAAATCCTGAGTGAAGCTCTGAGGCGGACATCTCCATGCTGTCATTCTCCAAAAAAAGGTCACCTGGAGAGGCCTGGGCCCTTCCACTTCTCCTCCCATTAGTAAGTGCTAATACCATGGGATTCCTTATGGAGAAAAGTGCACATAATAGTTGATCTTTCTGGTGACCTATCTATGCCAGTCCGATTCTAACAAACCTGATTTTCTATTTATAGGAGCAGTTTCTCTTCTTCAAAAACTGACCTCGAATAGTCTCTGAATTGTGTATAATTGCAGGGCAGTCATGCAGGGTAGTCTACAGTTTTAAGGTGATAAGAAAAATATAGGTGACAGCTGGCCAGTGAAATTTGGTTGATAGACAGGTATGCATAACAATTAAAAGGTTAGGACAGCTTTAGATTGTGGGACGGTGCACAAGTGGACATTCCCCACTTATGGCTGCTTACCATGAGGCTGCCATGAGCTGGAGGGCCACAGGCTGGGGGACAAAGCATGACACTTGCAGGCAGTCCCCAGCTCTACAGAACTAGGAAGGTTTACATCACCTCTCAGTGCCCCCTTAAGAGGAATAGTTCTGAATCTCATAGTCGTCATCAAGAAAAATGTGAAGTACGTAGGAAATGCGTTCTGCACTCTGCAGGACTGCTTATGAGATGCCTGTGACTGTTTCATAGTCTTTGATGATTGTAGGGGATCTGGGAAGGATGGTTACTAACTGCCCTTTCTCCTGTTCTTTTGTGGGATGAGGTGCTGCACAAATATATAAAAACATACCTTCTTCTCTTAAGCTCAGATAAGTGATTTATGTTTTCTACAATAAAGTTTCATAGAGAAGAAAGGAAAGGAAAAATTGCTCCTGAGCAAGAGCAGTGAGCAAGTAACAGAAAAATGTTTTGAATTGATGTTATTTGCAGGGGGAATGAGGGTTGTTTTGTTTTTTATAAGGCCACATCATAAGTTGGGGCAGCTAGTACATAAAACAAAATATTTAATATTAGTGCAGCATATATTTAAAGAAAAATGCAGAGACCATAAAACCTTCATCAAGTTTTTGACTTGTTTGACTACTTATGAGTTAGTACATTTGGTACCGTTACTAATAGCTGCATTAAGTAGAGCCGTTCTCAGTTTTTGTGTGATGTACTTTTCCTGTTCCTGAATCAGTCACTGATTTACACTCAATCTCAGGTTATAGTGGGAGTCTGTGGATCAATTGGTTATTCTTTCCACAGGTTTTTATTGACCTCTCTAGTAAGGCATTCAGAGCCTCACCCTGACTAATAATAGCACCTCTATCCCCTAGCTCACCTCAGCTGCAAAACCAAGGCAACGCTTAGCTCAGGGGAGGCACAGAAAGCAGCAGTGTTAACTATATTCGTGCACAGCATTTCTCGCTTTAGCTTTCTAATTTATACATGCTGATTTTACACATACTTTACATGTGTTTTTAACCATTTTGTTATCAGTAGATATTTTGGTGCTTAAGTTTGAAAATGAGTTCATACCCATAGCAGTTGGTATTTACTCGCAATTCTAGAATAAAGCTTGGAGACCAAGGACCGAAAAGATAGTAAATGGTTTCTTTTTCCTAATTTTTATTTTATGTGCATTGGTGGATTTTTGACATGGGTGTCAAATCCCCTAGAACTGGAGATACAGACACTTGTGAGCTGCCATGTGGGTGCTGGGAATTGAACCACGGTCCTCTAGTAGAGCCGTCAGTGCTCTTAACCTCTGTGCCATCTCTTCAGCCCCTTCTTTTTCCTAATTTTAAATGCTCTGTATCCAGCATATGATAAGAATGCACATTGTGATTATAGGATAATGGCATGTGTGTGTTTAAGGAAAGAGTAAAAAGCAGAAGCCACCTCTCTTGGGGCTCTCAGTACCGTAAGAGATTTTACCTAATTGGACAAGCATACCATCTGTATACAGGAAAATAATGTGTGTGTTACATTACAGACCCATGACATTGGGTACTGTGTAGAGGATATGCTGTGGGAGATTGGTTGGAAATAAAGAGAGACTCTTCCTCCTGCATTTCCTCTAGTCTCAGACACAGAAGTTTTTGCTCCTGTGCTCCAAAATAACTCCATGCATGCAGGACACAGGTGAAGCAAACAGATAAGCAAAGTTTATTTTACCCAGTGAGAGGTGAATGTGGCAAGTAAGTCCACCCTTCAGGGTAGAGTGCCTGAGCAGAGGAGAAACAGCAAAGGGCTACTCCTGGATTCACCTGGATTTACAAGTCCCGATCTACTGTCTCTTACCAGCTTTTTTTTCACCCTGGAATGGTCTGGGGTGGTCCCATTCTTGGAGTAGGGGGAGGTATTTTAGAAAGTATTCTTAACCACAATTCATTCTATTAGAATTAGATTCAGGAATATACATATATGAGTAACTACTCATAAAGCTTAGAAGTTTGCTGGGAACACGGCAATGACACCTTGGAAGTAGCCCCCAGGAGGCACTTACTGGGACCCAGGCCCAGTCTTCAAAGACTAACCTTATTGTTTTTGCAAGACCCCTGTCCTCCTTTGGTCAGCTTGGCTATCTCATATCCAAGATATGATATCCCTCTGGTGCTCCTGGATCTTGTTTTTCCATGGCAGATAAATCGTGACTGGAGGAGTAGTCATAATGTTTGTAGGCTGATGCATCCAATCCAAGAGAGACAGTGGGCTCATGGGTGTGCTTTAGAGATGTGTTATTTGGCCTTGCTGATGATGGAGTGAGGCGTGAGGGAAGGTGGAATCCAAGATCTCTCAGATTTGGGCATCTTCAGTTCACTCATGATCGAGGCACTGTCCTCACCCCATAGAACCTACATCTTTTCCATAGAGATCTCCACCAACTAGCTGGGATTCTAGCTTGCTGGGCCCATGGACAGGTAGCCACAGCTGTGATGGCACATGACAGTTGCAAAGCTTAGCTTTGGATTAAGGATTCCTACTAATAAACACATGAAATCAGACTCTGGCATTTCTTAGTGCCTAGCAGCATTATTTGTTAAGATATGGAAATCTCTAATTAATTACTACCATATACCCAAGAAAATCTGTTAGTTTCTTCACAAGATATGTCTCTCCCTACAACTTTATAATGCAGCAGACAGTAAAGTAGGAAGCTCACATTGCCAGTTAATACGTAACTGTCTTAAATAAAATAGAGCTGTCAAGAGTACGGGAAAAGAATCATGTGTATTGTGAAACAAAAATCACGAAGCTCTTTATTTTCAAAAGTGTGGCTAGATTTGTATGTTCCTTCAAAATTGAGAATAAAATCCAGGAAATGTGTAACTATATCTGTGTACTCAGTGAACAGCCATTCCTCTGTAGCCTTCCCCTGCGTGGGACTGGGACTCCACCCGTTAACTTCTGCACTGGCCCTAAGCTCACTACCATTTGTTGTTTGATGCTCTGATTTTCCCTTAGTTTCAGCCAGTATTTTAGAGGTTGCAACTTCATTTTAAAGATATGCACATGAAAAGTATTTTTGAGATTTTGTTTATTTTATGTGTAGGGGTGTTTTGCTGGCATGTATGTTGGTGTACCATGCATATATAATGCCAGAATAGGGCAACAGAGCTTCTGAAACTGACCTTACCGATGGTTGTGAGTTGCTCTGTGGATGCTAGGAACAGAAGCCAGGTCCTGTGAATGAGCAACCAGTGCTCATAACCCCCGAGCCTCTTTCCAGTCCCCAGGGTGTGATACAATCATCTTGTCTCTTTGGGTATGCTTTTTAAGCAGCATGTCTACATTGTTCCCCATCCTTTCACTAGAGCTATAAGCATCCAGAGATGAACCCTAGTAAAACACTTGACTGAAGTATTGCCGATCAGCAGAGAAAGGCAATGACAATACACACAAGCATGAGGAAGAAATTATGAACTAAAAAGATATACATAGAACTAAACCTAAGTGCAATGACAGAGACTCGCCTCTCAGCTCTCTGTGCCTCCTGCACCCTGCAGACCACTCTGCAGTCAACTGAGGAGCCTACACTAGGTCATCTAGGTAGGCAAAGAGCTTCCTGTTTATATTTCAGGGTCCTGTAATCTGTCCATGATGGATATGGCCTTCAGCAGTCTCAGACTTATGGCTGTGAAATGACAAATGGTAGCATTAATCTTTGTGTTGTTTCTTTCCCCTGTGGTCATTATAGGGACAGCCAAGGTCAGTGCAGCAATATGACCTGAGTGCAGTTTTTCTTCTTCCCTGCGGTGTGTTGGCACTGCCTATTACATGTATTACTTCTCTCTCATTTGCCCAAGTTCCTGTTCCAGTATAGACTTTAGAACTACTGAGTCTCTGTGATCCAAACCCAAGGAGACATGTTTCTTCTAACTGCCATGCAGGCTGCTGGGCTTCCCGTGTCCTGCCCTTCACTGATAGAGAAACCTGTAATAGGCATGAAGTAACAAGGCTTGGAAAACAGGTACTACTTCAAGCCTGCAGTGCTGTGCCTTTTCCAAGACTCGCTGAAGACAATGCCATCACCTGGAGGAGCAGGAGGGATTCATCATCCATAAATTCTCGAATGATTAACTTGGACCTGTGCCACTAACAGCCATACCTGCTGTTTATATTGCTTTTTCTGTCTCCGTTCATGTTTTTTATCATATGACTTAATTTACTTATAGATTCTTTTCTGTCCAGCTTGCATTCTGCAAGAACTATCTGCACAGAACCACAGCTATTTATATCCGTAACAAAGTCACCTATACAGCCATTACCCCAGGGGTGACAATAAGGAAAATGATCCTAAGGTATTTCTTTGACGATGATTTCATGTTTTTGTGTATGTCAAATCTTAAAACTGTGATGCCCACTACCTCACCTCCTAGTCCCAAGTGGCTATTTAAATAGGAACCAAGTTGAAATTGGTAAAATTTAAAAATCCAGCAGGTCGTGCTAGAACTGTAGCAAGTGTTATACACACACACACACACACACACACACACACACACACACTCATCACAGAAAGTTCTACTGGGCAGCATTATAGCGCAATGCCTTTCCTAAGTAAAATGAAAAAAATGCCCTTTTTAATTAGCTTTGGATTAGCGCATACATTTCCTGTTAAATCTCCAAAGTGTTGATGACATGAGAGGAATTTATGTCAGTAAGTAAAATTCAAAATTGTATTTATCTAAATGGAATTTATCAATACTTAGGAAGCAGAATGAAGTATATGCTGCATTACTATCACCTGGACTCAATAGGGAACTTTTCCATAAGGAAACCATGCAGGAGAGGCATAGTATTTTGCTTGCTTATTTCTTTCGTGATAATGTAGAATAGTCCTACAGGCTCATGCAGTGGTTATTAACATGTAGGTCTCTGGAAAATCATGGCCCTCCTTTCTGTCTGCTTCTCCTTTTATGTCTGTGTTAAGACTAGCTAGATTGGTGAATCTGTTCTCCAGTTTTATGCAGAAGGGACCAGACACAGTGCTAAGTGCCTGTCTGCCTAAGTCAGCTGGACCCAGAGTATCCTGCTCGCTGTAAGAAGCCTACTGAAGTCGATGCAGCACTGTATCTCTTTTGATCTGTGATCTGAGTTAGAGTGATAACAAGCTTTTGGAGGAGAGAAGCAATGTAGGTCCTCCTAGGGAAGAATACCGGTATTGCAAAACAAATTAAACCATTTAACACAGACCACAGCATGCTATAATCTGTGTGTCTTGTCCGCTTGGTAGGTATATGATATAAAGTACATCCATTTGTCACCCTGTGGGCATCCATGTGACTGTCCTTGTGAACTAAACTATTTAGAGCAGCAGTAATTCATTATATTAAGTGTTATTTGGAAGCTTTACCATTTAGTTGATGATAATATATAAGGCCCAGGTTCCCCCTACCCCCCACCCCGGTACATAACCACATATACTTCACCCTGTACATGCACTGAAGGCCAAATTCACAAGGCAGTGGCATCTGAAGATGGAGCCTTTGGGAGGTAATTATGGGTTTAGATACAATCATGAGAGTGTGACCCTCACAATGGAATTTATAAAGAGTCAGTGTGTTCTCTCTGCCTCTCTTCATTACCATGTGAACACACAGCAAGAAGGAGGTGTGGGGTGGAGAATGTTTGTCAGTAGTAGAGTATTTGCTGAGCAGGAATAAGGCTCCGTGTTCACTCCCAGATACCCCTGTCCCCTCAAAAGCTGCTATCCACAAGCTAGGAAGAGAGCCCTCACAAGCCCAAGTATACTGTCACATGAGACCAATTCAGGGAATCTAACAGCATAATATTAGAAGGAAATCTCCAAGCGAGGAAGAAGGTTAACATTCATTTTTCTATTTCTAGTTGACAAAGGAAATGGAAGGAGAGACTTCTGAGAATTTAAGGTGCAATTGATGTTTAGTGTTCAGGTGAAACAGCAACTTTTATGGTAAGAATCAATGGACGAGAGAAAGTCCACACCAAACTAAAGTGAGCATCCTTTATGGCATAAGTGTGTACTCAATTGCTCACATTCAAACATGCCATAAAATAAAAGCAGTAGTTCCCGGGGGTGAAGGCAGAGTCTGGGTGCAGTGCCCGGGTTACAGGAGCCTACCCAGATGGGTCTGAAGCCAGCAGCATTCAAGGCTGGAATGAACCTGGGGCTGTTTAGAATCTGTGGCACATGAGATGAGAGCCCAGTAAGCAAGAGAAATGTCAAGAATGTTTTAAGTAGAGAGACATTGGAGCCAACAAAAGGGGATGAGCATGATGTAGGCCAGACGGAGGCTTCAGGTTAGCTATTGCTCAGGGGCTTGTGATGAATGTTTATCTTTTTTGACTTCCAGTATAGCTGTGCACACTAGTTCTCTGGTGGGGAAACACAGGTCCATGGCAGACAGTTAAGGAATACGTCTTAGGATATGGGAACGGTGTAGCCAGAGCAGGTGGCTCTATTCTAATCTTGTTTAGGGTGTGTGTGTGTGTGTCTGTGTGTGGTCAGAGAAGTTGGGCCAATATAACCTGATTTAATATGGCTTGGATGGGGAATAGCCAGAAAAGGTCCATGCACTCTAACCCAGCTTAGAATGTAGAGAATGATAGTCAGAGCTGGTCTGCCCAAATCTGGTTTAGAATGTGGGCAGTGGTGGCCAGAGCATGTGAGTTATGTCTAATCTTGTTTTTTATATAGGAGATACTAGTCAGAGCAAGTGGAACCACCCTAACTTGCTGTAAGGTGTGGGGGAGGGTATAGCTGCCATGGGCAGAGGGGTTCCTCTAAACTGCTATGTGCTAAAGGTGAGTTGTGGTCTCTGGAGACATATGTGTGTGTGTATTCTTAATTGTAATTGCAAGGTGTGTCATTCAAATAGACTACTTGTCTGAAATTTCTGTGTCTTTATTCCATGTTAACCTGTCTAGAGGCTTCCCCTGCACACACTAACCAATATCTCTTGTTTTGTTTTAATCTTTTTATTGATTTTATTGAGCTCTACATTTTTTCTCTGCTCCCCTCGCTGCCTCTCTCCTCCCCTCTAACCCTCTTCCATGCTCTCCATGCTCCCCATTTACTCAGGAGATCCTGTCTTTTTCTACTTCCCTTGTAGATTAGATCCATGTAGGTCTCTCTTAGAGTCCTCATTGTTGTCTAGGTTCTCTGGGATTGCGTTTTGTAGGCTGGTTTTCTTTGCTTTATGTTTAAAAACCACTTATGAGTGAGTACATGTGATAATTGTCTTTCTGGGTCTGGGTTGTTTTCTAGCTCTATACATTTGCCAGCAAGATGTCATTATTTTTTCTGCAGTATAGTACTCCATTGTATAAATGTACCACATTTTCCTTATCCTTTCTTTGGTCGAGGAGCATTTAGGTTGTTTCCAGGTTCTGGCTATGACAAACAA